>CALYDF020007811.1:0-12210 GCA_944474145.2 Dicrocoelium dendriticum | reverse complement strand
ATACGATAGATAATTGGTTGGCTTCGTATCGGTTACTGCTCCTTTTTCTCTAGATAATTTTTTACCTGTCTAGCACTGACCTATTTTTCCAACCTGATCTGCTGCGCCTGCTTTGTCGACTTTTTCTCGCGGTTAGTTAATTTTTGTCCTAGGCTTGCTTAATCTGCTCGGAATTGTTCCCATTAGGATATACATATTGACGCTTCTTTTATAATTTAGTATCTAAAGGCTAATACTCCTTAATTTGTGTCATCAAATTACAGATACTTCTTTTTAAATTTTTCAACTCTATTTTGGAATATATCGTCCCTTTTTCTGTGCTATCTGACTGAAATTTTTACGCATCGGTATGAAGAAACATTCCGTTCACTTTCCTCGTATGTTGCTCATTTACCAATTTTACTGCGTTACCTATTTATTGAATATGAAGACCTTGTATTCCAAATACAACATTTATATTTGGCATCCCCATATTATGTTGAATATCACGCCGAATTTTTTAATTCCGTTTATTAATCAGTCAGCTACCTGACAAATCCCTGTGTCTGCAGCTCAATTTATTTTTTTAATGAGAAATATTACTATTCGAAAAGGTATTAGCTCTGTTGTTATGGAACAAGCATTTTGGCGCCAAATTTCAAAGTTTTTTATTTACGGTTTATCGGTATGATGGTTTTGCCTGCTGAATTTAATAAACACCTTATCTATGTTAGTATCGATAAAACTCTCATCCGTCAATCTAAATAACCTGTTATTTGTTATCCTAATCAAAGCGGTAAAAACACTGCGAACATGCACGGCATATATATAGCTTTGAGATCTGAAAATCTGTAACATTATAAAGTCTGAGCAGCAGGGTTTTCGCTGACAACGGCCACGTGCGACCAGTTTACCAATCGCATACAATAGTTGGACGGATTCACTTGACGCTGGTGAAAGACTTGTTGTGATCTACCGTGTTTTATCAAAAGCTTTCGATCGTCTAGACCATCAGATAATAATCTCTTAGCTCCAGTACCACGGGATCGCCGGCCCACTTTTATGCTGGATTGCCAGCTTTCTACTTTAACGGAAATTAGTGCTCAGAGTTTGGAGCTCTATATCGGACCCTATACAATGATAGTGTGGTGTGCCTCAAGGCTTAGATCTGGGTCCACGTTAGTCTTCGGTGCTTACTCATTACTTTGCACAAAGTGTGTTTTCAAACTTCCTAATGTTTGCCAACGAAATCTAGATCTGGCGCACCATCCAGACGAACGCCGATTAGCATCTGCTTCAGAGTGATATAGATACGGTGTATCTCTGGTCAGCCCAAAAATCATTGCAATTTAAAGTTAGTAAGTGCAAGGTACTTTTCATTCGATATCAGAGCAGCTACTCATACCGACTCGGAACAAATGTATTGAAACAATCAGCTTTCGAACGTGACTTGGGTGTCCTGATTCAAAACGTCTTGGGCTGCTCCAGACAGTCCGAAAAGGAGTCAAAGGCTGGGATCTAACACACCGGCTGTTGCAACTGGCGTCTGGACAAGTAAACAGCTCCATATTTCGACAAATGTTTGGTGCGTATGTTCGCCCCATGCCGAATACACACTTCAAACCTGGCATCCATGACTGAAACACTACCTTAATACACTGGTGAAGCAACAACCTAGGCCATCTAAGAACCTTATTGGAATGCGCATTCCTTCATACCAGTGAAGCTGCAACGATTGGGTTTATTCAGTGGAAGCTACCACAGACTATGAAGTGACCTGATTATAATAAACTTGATTCTGTGAGACTCACATCATGTGAAGGTAGAATTTCGTCACATCTAGGCTCACTCAGACAGCCGCCACAATCCCGGAAAAGCACTGTACGCGCGTTTCATCCTTTCGGGAATCATCAGCAGTGCGCATTCCATCGGACCCTTGGTAGGGCTCGAAACCGCAACTCGACTGTTGCCAGTCCGTGGTTGAGACCACTGAGCTACGGGGGACGGCAACGACCATCGTGAATAAGTTACTAGATGTGATATAGCTTATAATGCCATAAGATAATTGGCGGCTTAAGTTTGTTAAGCTCGTCGCTTGGTGAGGGGGCTACCCTGTCCTCTGCACGGCAGTAAGGTGTAAGTCAGGTGCAAAGAATAACTGGACGTTTTCACCGAACCGAAATCGCAGGTTTCTGCACATGAACTGCACTAAAGCCCCACTTTTTTCTGGGAAGTACGAAAATGCTGGCGCTTGTGAGTACAAAACTTTCGAGTGAATTTCTGGAAGCAAGGCTCTCGAAAACAAATTCAGTATACCGACACATTGAACTGGACGCAGCAAATGCAACACTACGATCGAGGTACAGTCATCCCTATTGATTAAATCCGATCAACCAGAACACCAAACAAACATGGTGGACAAAATAATAGATCACTGTATTTACCATGCCAATTTCACGAAGCACAAATCATTGTCAAGGTCAAATGCCAACAACCTGTCGATCAATCTGAACCCGGACCGTTGTGTTTGCACATAGGATTGCTCAACTCTGCGACTAAACTCCAGAGCGTATAAAGGCGCACGCGTACTCTACCTCACGCACTCTCATCGAGGCTCCAATAGGCTAGGCTACTTGCTTCAAGCTACTCAACAAAACACCGCTTTTTCTCATCCATTGCTGCTGAAATGTTTGCAACAAACCTGTCAACCTCAGCTATTAGTCGGATTGTCATCAGAACAACCTAAGCTACCAATCTTCGCTATTATTCCGAACTTGTACAATCTTGCATAATTTACATACTTGCCTCATATGTTGTGGTTGAAATTGCAACAATGGCAGTGTCAAAAATAAGCGAGTGAAGAAACCCTGTAGATAAAACAATTGGTCCCTGAAACGTTGGATCTTCGGATCAGGAAGAACCGATTAATCGGGGATGTGCATGAGCTCTCCTAGGAAAGATCTTGCGATTTGGCTTGTACAGAAGTAGCAGTCATAAAAGAGAAAAATATATTTCTTGCAACGTAAAAGTCACTGCTATTGAACGACCAGATTTATATATTTCCTTGAGGAAATATTGAAATCTACACAACTGTTTCGGTTTTGGAAATACTGAACACAATGCAAACAGTGGATCCTGCTATCCAAAGAATGTGATTTACGGAACTGTGGTCATTCGGGTCATTTTGCCTGAGTTCGTCGCTCTCGTACTGCTTCGTTCGTTGATTCGTCCACAGTTGACGGTACGGCTAGTTTTTCTTAGTCAGCTAAATTTTGCACAAGATTACTTTGCTTAAATTTGAAACAACATTACCCTCATCAGATATCTGCTGTGTGTACTTTTAAGTGCCAAGCAACGGCCTTACACTTTTAGCAGATTGCTGGCGAGCTTAGAATTCCCGAACCATGACTTGAATGCTGGCATTCAACTTTGGCCACCAATATTATTGGCGTACCCGGGATTTTGTTCGCACCTTGCCTAAGAGGCCTTCATGGGCGCATTCAAGCACTGAGACATAAGTGTTCCATGTATAATAAACTGTTCACTTCTCACGATACAATTGTTTACAGAAGTCAAGTCTTGCCAGAATGTATGAAATGTGATTAGTTCGGGTTGATTTTTATGCAGTTTTGCAAAGTGTAGCCAAGCATTGACGAATTTTTGTCAGCACTCTATCCTCGTCTGTGTTCACTCTTACACGATCAAGTGTTATGTCCGAAGGCGCTTCACTTGAGAGTTGTGATATTATCTTTATCTCTTCCAACTGTTGACTTCGCCCTTTTTAAGCGTTGGCCTCGCAAGTTTGTGTGTGATGGTGTTCCAACAGCCTGGCCTATAATTATCTTCCTTTGTCGTAGTTTTGTATACTTGAGCATTAAAGGGGAGTAGCACCGGTTTCTGCCTCTTGTTTCCACAGTTAGTTAGGATTTTGTTTGTAGTTTGCTGGGTGCACAATTGATTTCGGCGCCCAGCTTTGTGGAAAATCATTTCTCACATGCCTGGATGCACGCAAATTGCCTTCGATTCGGCAGCTGAGTAATTTCTTTACCTTGTCGACAGATTTCATGAATAATTTGCTCATGCATGCTTTATAACAAATTCGATATAGCACTTTGACAGAAATGAGCTTAACTCAACATCCAAAGCTTCATTTGAAACACCTGTTGTACGTTGCTCACAAAGGTTCGCAGCAGTGGTGACCACAACAATAGCCAGTCTTCAGATAATACTTTTCTGGATTAGTGACCCACCGGAACGTCCAGTGGGAGCCGCAGCCTCCGCAGAGGCTTCCATTATGCACTATGTTCAGTTAATAGTTACACAGACACAAATTATGTCGCAGTTCTAGGTTATTGAAAGGTTTAGTATAGTTAAGCATTGCTCTAATTTACTTCACTAATCCTTATACCATAAGTAGAAAGGATGTGCTCAAAAACTAAATTTCCATGTAAGTGAACTTGCGATGTCTGCATTCAGACGAATTGTTAGTTCAATCAACCTTTGAAATAGGTTCTTATGGTTCTTCATGTTCTAACGGACCAAAATCAAACATAGAAACCTTGTTTATTTGCATGATACATCCTTTGATGTCAGATACGAAGAAATGAAGGGAAGTCTAACACAAAGCTATCAAGCTGATGAGGCCCAAGTGCAAAAACTTGTACTAGTACAAGCTAACTTGTACGCGGCAACCTGCAAATTGTCCGCAGTCTGGAGTCAGGTGCATGTACAAATATGCACTTAAAGCGCAGGTTTTGAGGAAACCTAGACAGTGCAAAGTCTGGGAGCTTATGGACAGTAATATGCTTAAAATTGACATGTATTCTGTGCATACTCGCATAGATCCACCCTTGTTCTGAATTGCAACAAGTGCTTGAATATATTCGGACACTGTGTCGGCTCTAATATAACTTCACTGTCATTACGCTTTTAATCGTTATAAAAAGACTATTTGAATCGCTGGTAAATTTGTAAGTGGAAGGGCGTACGCACAAACAAGCAAAATGTTGTCTGTAAAACTATAGCTCAATCATATATGGTGACGCTAAATTAGGCTCCATATCTAGACAAATGGCATTCTTCGTATTTAATTGAACACACATCAAATGTTGGATAAGAACATGTTATTCCATGAGGACGCAAAAGAGTCGAGGGCCAAATTTATCTAACTCTAAGTATAAAATCTTCAACTGTGGCTATAGTAGACGTTGTAGCAGGTGTGGACAATTCAAGGCTCGAAATGGTACCATAGAGACAAGGTTGGTCAAAATGACCCGATTTACCGCAGATCCAATGAACCAATTCATTTGCAGATCACGATTTACTGTTTGCACTGTGTTCAGTATTTCCACGAACGAAACCTTTGTTTTATCGGCGGATATGTTCAGAGAAGTGGATGAATCCAGTCAAACAATTTCTGAGACTACAGCTTTGGAATAAACAACCTTTTGTGCATTGACTGCGAACCCTGCGCGAGATATATTACAAGGCTTGTCCCATTAGACTTTATCAGTATCCACAAGTAGTAGTCTCTTCCTGATCCGAGAATCCGAGAGTACCGATAACAGCTTTCTGACTTCATATATTTTTTAATTATCTTTTATGGACATTGTCATATTTGCAATTGGTAACAAAACGTATGAGGCAAGAGACTGAATTATCCAAGGTTTCACAAGTTGCATGAGTTAACTGCAAAGAATTTTCGCTAAATGTGCACGAGTTAACGATAACTGACCAATGCTTATCCAACTTTGTTTAGGCGTTATTTATGGTGGGCTCCGCTGGAAGACTGAGATCCGGCGACATTTTGATCTCAGGTACAATCACAGCACTTTTAGTTTTCTGTTTTCGTCGTCACAAATGAATTTAAAACTGACAATACAGCATAAAATTGCGTAAACCTGCTTTACCAATCTTGTAAACAATCTGCTTTTCTGGTACTTGCGGAAACGATGCAGAACTGAGCAGGGGTACTAGTATGCAGCCCCACCGCAGCTCGCGATGCCAGTTTGTTGTATCCGAAGAATTAGAGTAGCGAACTTGTAAAAACACGAATATATAGACACAAACATTTCAATGAAAATGGGTTTCAGTATATGGCGACGTGCATACGAACTTCCTGTCGACTCAACCACGCAGGAACAAGGACACTCCAAGTCCAATCAATCTTGACGGTTACGAGTTGTAATAACTAAACAAAGACAGGTGTGTCTGAACGTGGACTGGAACACCACGTTTTCAATTTTGTGACAGAAGTTTTCACCGAACGCGGCGGTTTTGCTGCAAGCGTTCATCCACCACTCGATTGACATTAACAGTGCGCTAGTATGTAGCGGAGCGGAGCGGTATGGTGCAAAGTATTAGTGAGTGCGTGTGAGGGTGGCCGATCTACATGGTGGAACACTCGTCACTATGACTTCTAAACTTGATGATCAGATGACCACCTAAATTACTTTCTCCTGAAGTTGACAATCTTGCACTCGCAGTTGACATAATCGTCCGAATTGCAAGTTTGCCGTTTTGTTCCGCTAGATATTTGTTGATTAAGTTGATTTTTTCCATTGGTAGTGCTGCGTAACAAGCATCTAATTCAATGAGTCGGTTGACAGAATTAGCTGTAGAATGTCACGTTTCCAAGAATTCTTTGGCTGGCCTCGAATTAACACCTGCAAGGCTCTTCACGTGCTCTATGACGATTTAATGACCTACTTCATCTTCTTGTATGGAGACCAGTGAAATTGGGTCTCAACCTATGTCCATGTTGTCTTCGGTTATCCGTATTGTAAGCAGTTATCGTTTGACCGATGAAGTTTTTGTCTTATTCTTTGCAACCTACCATCTATAAGGGATAACTCTGGCAGCCTTGTTCCACTTTTCTTTCGTTGGTGGAATTAATTCCCTCAATTTAGCATACAGTTTATATGCTTTCAATATCCTATGTGCACGTAGCAATCACATACTTAGCTCAAAAACGTTCTTAAGTTAAGGGGCATTGTTTGTTTATCAACGTTGTGATAGCACTATTCTGATCAGGGCTCTTTAAATCACAATCCTTAGATACATGCTGTTTTGAAATACCAGGTATATATTTTTCTCTACCTTCTTCCTCAATTCTGCGGCGCTGCATTGTTTCGTCTCATTTGAAAATGTATTGGATACCTCGCTTCTTGCATTTGATGTGCATTTACTTTGGTCGGTTTGTGCTTTGTTTTGATGTACGCAAGTTTGAATTTACCGTCATTATTCTTGTGAACAATTTACTTCAAGCAATATTTCGGAGTTCACCAATTGGTCAACATATTTGCCATCCTCTATCCTGCTGTTAATTAGATAATGTGTATTTTGCTTATAATACCACTTCATGATGACAAATCCACCGTCTACGTATCTGATCCGTAAGTTCGGTTTTATACAACTTCTGATGCCGGACGGAATGGAGTCGAAATCAAAGCACCTTGATTTATTGTTAGAAATATGCATAGTTTTCATTTCATTTCGTCGGACATTCTTTACTTAATTTATGAAAATTCACCTAAATGTTTAACTATCATCTATAAATTTTAACTAACTATTTTGTGATTTGCCGTATTTGAACGCTTACGCTTGAGTATTGAAGGGCGCCAGGTTACTGCCGATGGCGCGTAGACAAGCTATAGTCGATTAGAAACGCATGAATCCCTAATACAGATTGACACTATTGAGCTAAATTTCAAGTTTAACATTCTTGTGATGCTAAATAAAGATGCAATTAATCAACCTTTGACCGGTTTTCTAAGCCAACAAACTATTCACCCATAGTGTTCTAATATGCTTTGAATAAATCGGGCTTACAACATCCGGATTGCTCCCTGTCTAATAGTTCTGCGACACCAATACCATGCAACACACATTAGCCTTGATGAGTATCCTAGCGGAAATCACAAAACTCGGAAACCGGGTAGAGAATTCAAGACCGCGTTTCTAAACTACACTTTTATACCTCCCTCGGATTTTTCCAAAGTCCTGTCTAATCAAAAGCGAAAAAAGTAAAATAACACCGTTTATTTGTCTTTCAGGGCAGCTAACATAATTGCACACATTAAATAGCAATTTGTTGCAGAATTGAGGGTCAGGAAATGCAGGGTGCGAAATAGTGTCTCTCGAATTACGCATTTAATGGTTCATCTCGCTTACTCAAACGGAACTAACAACTCACAAATGAAGATAACAAAGAGAAACGTGATTGGGAATTTGATCACGGTTTTTCCAACTACAATATAAGGGAGGCGATATAATCATGGTTGCCACTGGAGCAGCGATAGCCACACATGGAAAACAAGAATGTTCGAGTTTGCAGTGTATTATCACGTACAACTCCGGTTATTCTTAAAGTATACTGTGCGATACACAGTAATTTTATACTAAGCGTTATTAGGTCATTTTTCTATCGAAACGGCCAGTCTGTATTTTCTGCTGTCTTAGCGAAATGTGGCACAAATGATCTGGAAATCTACACGGCTTGCTCCAAGCAACTTACTTCCAAAATCAATCAAAATGCACGACGCAAGCAATTGAATTGCCTAAATGATCTTTCCATCAATTCATCACAGGGAGGCGCTATCTTCAAGAGAATTCTCAAAGAACAATACCACAACAATCAAATTATGCATATGAAGGTGATTTTTAAATAACAAGAGAAAACACACAAGAACTTATGAATCATGATTAAACTATTGATTATGCTGGAAGAATGGCTGCGTGAAAATAGCAAAGGAAAGCCACCGACATCTTTGTAAGGAGAATAAATATATATATATACAATCATCAATGTAAGAACGTAATAATTCAAGTCATTTTTGCGGATAAACTGACAACATGATAAATGCTAAACATGGTAAAATACATTGTCGCATATTATTGAAAATAAGCCCATGAAATTTGGACTGTTTTTCATTATTGTACAGTGAACATTGCTTTTATAGGGGTATAAAGCGTTGCTTTAAAAGTCCCGTTGGAGATTCGGTTGGCATGTCGAAATAAAAATAGTGATAATAATGATAGTAAAACGGTTAGCTAATGAAATAGGAAAATAAAGACTTATGGTTTGCTTTTCCGTAGCCCTGCAATGCACTTAGATTCACATCACCCAAGCTAACATCAAATAATTCCACGATAAAATTCAGGCGTAGGATGGAGACGCAGTGCTAAGTGCATAAATGTAAGTGGATGAGTGCGTCATCCAACCATTTTTATATGCTTTTAATGTTTGTGCAGAGACGACAGCTTCTGAGAGAATATCACACGGGCGACAGACACGAATGGAAAAGAAATTTCTGTGGCATTCCAAACGCCTATCTTGTACAGCGAGTTTCATTTTGTGACCCCTCAGTTTTGTATTGGTGCTGAGTCGCAGTAAATGGCGGCACACATGATGTGATTACAGAAGAGTAGTAGGGGGAGTTGAATGGTATAGGTAGAATTTCGTCACATCTAGGCTCACTCAGACAGCCGCCACAATCCCGGAAAAGCACTGTACGCGCGTTTCATCCTTTCGGGAATCATCAGCAGTGCGCATTCCATCGGACCCTTGGTAGGGCTCGAAACCGCAACTCGACTGTTGCCAGTCCGTGGTTGAGACCACTGAGCTACGGGGGACGGCAACGACCATCGTGAATAAGTTACTAGATGTGATATAGCGCCGCTCACTATCCACTGACTTACACGTTACTGCCGTGCAGAGGACAGGGTAGCCCCCTCACCAAGCGACGAGCTTAACAAACTTAAGCCGCCAATTATCTTATGGCATTATAAGCAGTTTGTTCTGTGTACTGATTACAGAAGAGTAGTAGGGGGAGTTGAATGGTATAGGTAGAATTTCGTCACATCTAGGCTCACTCAGACAGCCGCCACAATCCCGGAAAAGCACTGTACGCGCGTTTCATCCTTTCGGGAATCATCAGCAGTGCGCATTCCATCGGACCCTTGGTAGGGCTCGAAACCGCAACTCGACTGTTGCCAGTCCGTGGTTGAGACCACTGAGCTACGGGGGACGGCAACGACCATCGTGAATAAGTTACTAGATGTGATATAGCGCCGCTCACTATCCACTGACTTACAAGTTACTGCCGTGCAGAGGACAGGGTAGCCCCCTCACCAAGCGACGAGCTTAACAAACTTAAGCCGCCAATTATCTTATGGCATTATAAGCTATATCACATCTAGTAACTTATTCACGATGGTCGTTGCCGTCCCCCGTAGCTCAGTGGTCTCAACCACGGACTGGCAACAGTCGAGTTGCGGTTTCGAGCCCTACCAAGGGTCCGATGGAATGCGCACTGCTGATGATTCCCGAAAGGATGAAACGCGCGTACAGTGCTTTTCCGGGATTGTGGCGGCTGTCTGAGTGAGCCTAGATGTGACGAAATTCTACCTTCACATGATGTGAGTCTCACAGAATCAAGTTTATTATAATCAGGTCACTTCATAGTCTGTGGTAGCTTCCACTGAATAAACCCAAACGTTGCAGCTTCACTAGTATGAAGGAATGCGCATTCAAATAAGATTCTTAGATGGCCTAGGTTGTTGCTTCACCAGTGTATTAAGGTAGTGTTTCAGTCATGGATGCCAGGTTTGAAGTGTGTATTCGGCATGGGGCGAACATACGCACCAAACATTTGTCGAAATATGGAGCTGTTTACTTGTCCAGACGCCAGTTGCAACAGCCGGTGTGTTAGATCCCAGCCTTTGACTCCTTTTCGGACTGTCTGGAGCAGCCCAAGACCTTTTGAACCAGGACACCCAAGTCACGTTCGAAAGCTGATTGTTTCAATACATTTGTTCCGAGCCAGGATGAGTAGCTGCTCTGATATCGAATGAAAAGTACCTTTCATTTCCTGACTTTAAAATGCAGTGATTTTTGGGATGACCAACGATGCAAAGTATCAAGGTCACTCTGAAGCAGATGCTGGTCGGCGGTCGTCTGGATGGTGCGCCAGATCTTGATATCGTTGGCAAGCATTAGGAAGTTTGAAAACACACTTTGTGCAAGTAATGAGTAAGCACCAAAATCTAACGTAGACCCAGATATGAGCCTTGTGGCACACCACACTCTACTTGTATGGGGTCAGATATAGAGCTCCAAACTCTGACACTAATTTCCGTTAAAGTAGAAAGTTGGCAATCCAGCATAAAAGTGGGGCGGCGATCTCGTGGCACTGGAGCTAGGAGAGTAGTATCTGATGGTCTAGACGATCGAAATCTTTTGATAAAACACGGTAGATCACAACAAGTCTTTCACCAGCGTCAGGTGATTCCGTCCAACTACTGTATGCGATTAGTAAACTCGTCGCACATGGCCGTTGTCGGCGGAAACCCTGCTGCTCAGGCTTGATTATGTTACAGATTTTCCGCTCTCAAAGCAATAGATATGCCGGGCATCTTCGCAGTGTCTTTACCAATTTGATTAGAATAACAAATACAGGTTATTTAGATCGAAGGACGAGAGTTTTATCGATTCTAACCTAGATAAGGTGGGTACTAAAATTCAGCTGGCAAAAACCATCATACCGATAAACCGTAAACTAAAAACACTGTAAAAATTGGCGCCGAAATGATTGTTCCATAACAACAGAGCTAATACCTTTTCGAATAGTAATATTTCTCATTAAAAAAATAAATTGAGCTGCAGACACAGGGATTTGTCAGGTAGCTGACTGATTAATAAACGGAATTAAAAAATTCGGCGTGATATTCTACATAATATGGGAATGCCAAATATAAATGTTGTATTTGGAACACAAGGATTCATAATCAATAAACACGTAACGCAGTAAAATTGGTAAATGAGCAACATACGAGGAAAGTGAACGGAATGTTTCTTCATACCGATGCGTAAAAATTTCAGTCAGATAGCACAGAAAAAAGGACGATATATTCCAAAATAGAGTTGAAAAATTTAAAAAGAAGTATCTGTAATTTGATGACACAAATTAAGGAGTATTAGCCTTTAGATACTAAATTATAAAAGAAGCGTCAATATGTATATCCTAATGGGAACAATTCCGAGCAGATTAAGCAAGCCTAGGACAAAAATTAACTAACCGCGAGAAAAAGTCGACAAAGCAGGCGCAGCAGATCAGGTTGGAAAAATAGGTCAGTGCTAGACAGGTAAAAAATTATCTAGAGAAAAAGGAGCAGTAACCGATACGAAGCCAACCAATTATCTATCGTATTTGAAGCAATAACACAGCAAAG
>CALYDF020007810.1:0-12203 GCA_944474145.2 Dicrocoelium dendriticum | reverse complement strand
GCCCAGATGTCAGCGCACTTTGGTAAGTTGCTGATAGAAATCATCTTTCATCGAATTAGTGCTACAGTTTGTAGGGGCTTAGGCGAAATTATAAACAGTCAGCATTTGTTCTTGCGCGACTTCGAAGCATGGTACGAACCACCTAGTCTAACGGCGCACATCCGACTGTTGACTGGGGTCCGATCCGTTAGAGGAGCTTCAGCCCGGGGACTCCAAACAATGCCGACGCCAGCTTGACCGACATTTGAAGCTGCGGCATCTCCAGCTAGGCGAAATGAGAATGTTCCGCCAGTTTCGCCTGTGGGGGATCGCAGGGTAAGCACGAAGCTCAAATCTTGCAGTCGCGCTTCCGATAAACAACAAATACCAATCGATAAGTTCTCGAGTGTTCGGGCAAGTGCTGCCTGTTGTCCAAGCTGTAGCAAAGTGCGCACGTTGAGGCATGTCGGTCTTACCGAGATTTGAAGACTCCAAAGGGAACCGGATGAACTAACGTTGTCAGAATCAGATTCAGATGAACTGGAACGATAGGAAAATCCCTTGATTGTTCCTTCTTGAGCAAATCGTTGAGCCAAGAAATGATAAGGTGCTAGTTCTTGATAGATCTAAAACGAAACACCCGAAACACACCCTGATCAACCAATTACTGCCCACATTCCCTGCACTAGCAGTCCCCGCTGTGTAGGTTACGTGAAGTAAGAAAGAAGTAGAAAGTAACTCTAAGATAAAGGGGAATGAAATTCATTAAAATGAAGGATAACACCAAAGAGTGAGGAGAATGACAGAATAAGAATTAAAAGTTTGAAGATGGATATGATCAGGAGAAGGGAAAGGTTCCGTGTTGCCACCCAAGAGTGTCTAACTGACGCTCGAAACCCTTAACCGTAGGTTCACTGACTGCACTTTCTGGAAGCGAGTTCCAGCGCTCGATAACTCTACGCGATAACCGAGTATCCGCCCTGATCCGGTCAGAACGCGGCTTGTGTAGCTTCATGGGATGACCGCGAAGACAAGGCAACCTAGCCGGGCTAACTAGCCAGCTCAAGTCCAGTTCAAACTTCACTGTTAAAATGCGGTAAGTAAGGATTAGGTCTCCTCGAAGCCGTCGGTAGTGCATGGAATACATACCCAAGCTAAGTAGACGCTCGGGGTATGATTGCCCCCGTAACCCCTCGGCCAATTTGGTACCTACTTTCAAAACCCTCTCGAGCTCCATTTTGTCCCGAACAAGGCATGGCGGGCAAGCCTGGACGCAGTATTCCAGATGGGGCCGAACAAAATCTGAGAACAGCTTCACAAATATGTCGGCAGTTAAGACCCCGAAAGAACGTCGTATTAACCACAACATTCTGAAACTCCTAACTGCGGCATTCTTCCAGTTGTCACCAGAATGCAAAGACGAGTAATGGTCGACGCCCAGGTCTACCTGGTTGGAGACAAGGGGGAGTTCGACCCCACCGAGTACGTGGCTCGAAGTCGGGAAAGTTGCTCCTATACGAAGAACGGAACGCTTAGCATGATTCATGGGCAGTATCCACAAAGTACACCAGTCCCAGAGTCTGTTCAGTTCATGCTGTATGGCCTCAGAACCCCCAGGAACATTTACAACATTCCATAGCTTAAGGTCATCAGCAAACAATAGGGATGATACCCCAAGCTCTCTAGGGAGATCGTTAACGTAGATGGAGAACAGCATCGGTCCAAGGACCGAGCCCTGTGGGATACCGCTAAGGACTGCTTGCCTAAAGGATAAGCTGCGACCCACACGTACACACTGCTCTCTTCCCTGCAAGAACGCAGATACCCAGTGAAGGGCGCGGCCAGATACGCCGTAGAACCTCACCTTTTGTGATAGCCCCAAGTGAGGTACCTTATCAAATGCTTTCGAGAAGTCTACGAAAAGCACATCCACTACGTGGCCATTGTTAGTTACCTCTGCCCAAGCTTCACGAGCATCCAACAAATTCGTCAAACACGAAAAACCCTTCCGGAATCCATGTTGTGCAATACTGAGTTGATTAAATCTATTCAGGTGACATTCCAACGAATCTCTCACCAGCTTTTCAAGCAGTTTGACCACGACGCTAGTCAGACTAACTGGCCTATAATTGGCTGACAGACTCCTGTCGCCATTTTTGAAGATAGGACAGTTGAGAGCCTCCTTCCATTCGGGAGGTAATGTACAGCTGTCAAGTGACTTCTAAAACGCCATCGTCAGCAGTCCACTTAGTTCCCCCGCCGACTCATGCAGAAGCTCCGGGTGAATTGAATCAGGTCCAGCTGCTTTGGAAGGGTACAGTTCTTGCAGCAGTTTAAGGACTTGCGTTTCCACAACAGTAAATTTAGCTAAATAAGAACCCTCAGGTACTCTGGGGACAAGTTCAAGGCTAGTCAACGCGACCTCACGTACAAAAGCCCCTGCATACTGTTCCCCAAGTACACGAACCTTATCTGAGTCCGCATACGCACGAGTTCCATTGGCCCGCATCAAAGTTTGGATTACGGAAGTTGAAGATGGACTTGTCGACTGGCTTGAAGCGACGCCCTGCGATTGTGTTTGAGTTGAACCTAAACGAATATAAAATTTATTTGTTTATTTACAAGTGACTCTTGAAGCAAGGTAAGGAAGGGCCAAGAATTTGGGGTTGAAAACGCCGGGGATAAAAGTGAAGTTGGACTAGGACGATAATGGTAAAACAGCGTAAGAGGGGAAATAAGAAGACGGGAATGCTTGAGCAATAGCATCCAAGCCACTATCCACCTGTTTAATACAGCTGAGATTGCGCCATTGATTATCCTCTGCAACGGCCAGAGCCTTAAGAATCTGTTTGAAGAGAAATTCATTGTATTGCGTAGGCAGGCTACTGTCAGGTTGCCTAGGCCTAGACAGGAGAAAGATTAGGTTTCTCAACCAAAGCCTTTGGTTCAAAACGCTTTTGACACTGGACTCTGGTATGAGCGGCTCTGGAGGTGCAAATATACACCACCTGGCATAGCTCAATGGATCACTGAGGCACACAAACCATCGTACCATGGTAAGGTCCAGTTTTGTCCCGATGGCGCTAGTTTAGTATTCTCCTGGGAAAAAAGTTCTGCCGTTTCAACGTTACTACGAACAGTTGGGTGAATTCATCTTCTGGGGTACTACTTACTTGGATACGATGTCTTTGAATGAGTGGGCACTTCACCAAATACGTCATCGCTCCCTTCAACCGGCATGACCCAACGACAGCCGGTTCGCATCTAATGCCAAATAAGCTTTTCGTGTCCTATGGCTTAGTCTGCCCCGAACGAACCATAGTAAGTATGCCGCGCTGCAACCAAAGCCATCGATAATTCAATTGGCTCATGTTGTCTCTCTTTACTCACCTCTTGACGAACTGGCTCCGTCGAAGGGCTTCCATGTATTCCAGCAAATGGTAGAGCAAAATCCATGACTTCGCACGCAACTGCGCGCCCCCCACACGTAGGTGTGTGCGCGCGGGCATCTTCTATCCAACACAAATTGCCGCTTGGATTGCCAGACAAGCGTTACAGACGTTTGGGTTTCCAACATGCGTGCGAATGCCTTGATGAAAGGTATGAGTCGTGGTTGAATTAAGGGGATTGGTCCAAACATTTTTGACACGCTGTACTTTTGCAGGAAGGCAATGAACACAGGAAAGGACTGGCGTTTGCATTCTAGACTTGGCACAGAGCATTTTGGGGTTGTGTCCTTATGTCGGGGTTGGGATTTGGAAGCACACTCTGGATTGGGATGAAGAGCACAACAAATTGGCTTATGACTGGTGAAAATTGACTATCAGGAGCTCACCTGGCAGCAATTTTCATGCACTGGGCCTGTCTTGCATTTGTTTTGATGCATTTTAAGATGTGTGCGCTAAAGTTTACCGGTACCTTAGGGTTTACACAAAACAGCCTGACTAGTCCTGTGTACGAAATGGGGCAATGTGAAGGCTTATTAAATAGGGCCAAACAGGGTTCACGACACGTACGTACGACTGACGATTTGGCCGCCGAGCGATTTCCAACATGAAATACTTTTGGCTGTACGACATTTTTCGAAATAGAAAGCTGTCTGCCAATCCACTGGGTTATTTGAACAAACATTTCCAGAACCGTGAAGCGTATCAACAATACTAACCGAGTATTCGGACTGCTCGTTTGACGAAATCACTAGAAGCTTAGCAAACAAGATCAACCTTTCTCAGAATGCTCGGCACGATAGTTACTTTTTTGACTTTTACCTGATTGTTTGCATGACTCTTACTGGTTAGTCTAACGGGACCGGTTAATGTGATGGGGGATTTCCACTTTTGCTATGCACGAAAATAAGACGCAGCCCTGTATCGTTCAAGCCTGCATTATTCCGTGGACAGTTTAGGCTGGTGGTCTATAAGCTTAGTAATATAACTGCGGTTCCTGAAGGTAGTAACACATGCGCTTTGTGAAAGTTATTGTGCAGCGAAACTGCATAAAGACATGCCGTTCTCTATATACCTTAGTGCTTCCATATTAGATTGCGTAAGACTGGACAAGTCCATGGAAACCTCAGTCGCCTTCCACCGTAGTGTGTCGTGTGCAGTTGAAGCATGTTTCTGACATAACTGCCAATCCCAACAGAATTATTCCATTTAATGACCAGCGTGGGTCTAAGCATACATTGTAATCCGGCGAGATCAGACTATCCAAAGAATAGAGAAAACATTCTGTGGCAACATTTAATTTTCAAAAACACACTTATGTGTCCTTATAATACTTTGTCCACCATTTAACCCAATCATTCTAGCTATGAAATTTATTTGCTTATGGGACATGCTTACATTTAGCATATTTTCATGAATAAGCTACCTGAACTCTCCTGATGACATTCAAATACACTTATTTAAAACTATCCGTCCACTCCCTTTGATCTAAGACGGCAGTCTACTCCTTGGACCGCGGTGCATCTATCCGAATCTAACGAGTATGACAACAACAATGTTGAACGTCATATGGCGGAACAGTCAACTGGCAGTTCTGCTAAACACAAATTCCGAACCAATTTGGGCAGCAGAAGAAAGTCAGAACCTGCCAGCAAAAATGAATGGTCATCGAAGAGCTCAGTGGGTTCGGATGCGTTATCATTCTTGAGTCTGGATGCCAGGAGCGAAGGCTTATGGCTGTCTCTGGATGGATTACTCGACAACTCCGGACAATCTTCTTTGTTCTCCAACTGTTGGCAGAATGAAACGGAGGACGATCTAATGATAAGGTTGCAACAGCTACAAGAAAGACAAAACATCCCGCTTCAACGGTTGAAAGAACTATTACTTTCAAGTGTGAGTGTTTTGCATGATCCGTTTTGTGATTATCAAGACAAACTAATAGATCCCGAAGAAATTTCGTTTCCGCCCAATCAAAAAACAATTGTTCTGTTTCGGAAGGTGCTTGGTTTAAACAAGAAATTTTAAAAGCTGTTGAAGTCGCTGCCATGGGTTGCCTACTTGATCGCCTTAAGTATCGCAAGGGAAATAGCGGATGAGCTTTTTACCAAATAGTTTTCTGCTTGTATCTTCGTTCATTGGTCCAGTGCGAGCATTGGTTGTTGGCATGGCTGAGAAAGCCGATTAGCCAAGCAGAGCAGCAGAAGCGGAAAAACATTCATTTCTCCTAGTGGGCATTTGGAATACCTGGCGTTGGTCTCAAGCGATGCACATTCGTTGTCAGGTTATTCTACTCCATCATTTCCATACCTTTCTCAACCTTGACCTATGCGATATCATTTTGGCTTTATTATAGTTAGACTTACAGGTACACATCTCTTTATCCATCTTGCGTTAACTGAACAACTAGATAATATAGTAGCAGTAGATAGTATAGTAATTCACCCCTATATTACTGCTCTTACAGACCTGAAAGCTTCAGCAATCAAGTTGAAATGCAATGGTAGAGTAAACTTTCGATTTTTCTTGTCGGAACACTTTCAAGTCTCTGATCAAATTCAGCATAACAATATTTACCTCTGCGTCCCTCGAGGAGGAACTTCCAGTCGCAAGTGCATCTTCTCGCGTTATACCAATGTGACTTTGCTACACACTTGCATTTATCACGCAGGTTATTCCGGAGAAATACCTGAATGTGCGCATACCCCTAAGCAATATGACGTACTATTAGTGAGTATCAAAGAAACAGCCTAGACACTAGTGACCGGTTTCGTCCCAGAAATCCTCTGGCAAACATTGGGCACCCACTTGAGCTCACTGGTTGCGCATCACGGCGGAGGAATACTTAATGCGCCTCTCTCAAAGCCATGTGTTCATGGGGTGAAGGAAGCAAAAATGCGAGATTTTGATGAAATCAACGTGGTCAGTTTACAGAGCCCCCAACAATCCTGAAGCCTGAACTGCACACCTAGCTCAACCTAACAGCTGCGCGCGACACATGTTAGCCATGCAATATACGTCACTGAGTAACCGCTGGTAGCGCTCACTGTGAACTCTCAGTGGCTTCAGCGTTTTCCGTTAAGCAAACCATTGCTGTTTGTGCTGCGTGAATTGTAGGGTCTCTAGCACCGCAAGTTCATGGTTCAACCAAGGTTACCGAGCTTAGATAGTGCATTCGGCACGAAGGTGCACATAGAGGTTGTGTATCAGCGGGACGACAAATCTGTCAAAACTCTTGAATGCACTCCGCAACGGGCCAGTGTACTGGTTAATTGCGTTTGCACTTAACTCAGACTTTGTTGAAAGGTTGAAATCATTTGGTGGGAGCACAACAAGACACCATTTCTGGACATTGATCTGCAGGCTGTGTCCCAATCTTAAAAGTGTGGTCATGTTCGTTGCGCCTCTGAGCTACCCGACAATGCTTGCCAAACAACCTCCTCGTGCTGCCAGCTGGGTGGTTCGGGATTATCCCGTCCCAGCAAGTTGTTCGGCCGCAGTGTTCCAGGACGGGGTGGGTTTTCGCCTGGCAAGCGATCTCCCTAAAAAGGGCCGCATATGTCCGTTTACCAACACTTTGACGGGACGGATGTGACTCACCACTAAATTAAATCATTGCTCGTTGCTTCATACTGGCGAAGCATTGTATCTCAGCAATTTAATACTAAAATTGTGAGGAACCTTAAGCCCTTGTTTGGCTAACGAACAAACTGCTTATGAAGTGGACAATCGGTCACCGGCTCCCAATGGGTGCGATTCCCTGAATTCGTTCCGCTGCCTTTCGAGCAGGCCATTAGGCCAAAGGCTCGGGGTGGTGTCCCCTAAGTCAACACCCTACCTCGGCTTGGGCAAACGGGGTAGTATTTCGCCCTCTGACGAAACTATGAACAATGATTTTATACGGGTTAAGAAGCATTGCTTTACAAGCCCCGTTGGGTGGTCTGCTGGGTTAGCGAAAAACGTTAATGAAAAATCAGTTAGTAGTTTTACTGTCAAAATAATGAACTTATCGTTTTTTATTCAGTAGCCTTGCACCCCGAGCGTTTCCATAGCTTCAGTAGGCAAGAAAAGTAAATCCAAGGTATTTCCCGGGAGTAGGATGGAGAGCAGCGTCAAATGCAAATGGCGGAGTGCGTCATCCAACCGACTTCTAAATATAGCCAGCGTGGGTGCTGAAACAACAGATTCGCAGCATTCCATGGTTGAAACACACGAATGGAAAACAAGTTTTCACCATGGAGTCCTCCGTGTTGTGTGTATTTTTAACGATAAATGTACCTTCCTTTGAGTTCCATAATTTTTGTTGGCTCCATGCCTATTCGTAGGCTGCTGCCTATATATATATATATATATATATATATATATATATATATCGAAAGAGAGAGAAAATAAAGTTCTGTAACTGATGTGTAAGTAAATTAATGTAAACTGTTCAAAATGCCTCATGCAAACACTGTCACTAAAACCATGTTTAATAAGACACCTAAAAGCTGGTATGACCAACTAAGAGATCCCATAGTTATTATCAAACCGATCCGGGGTAAGCGGAGCAAATACTCACGCACGGCGTTATTACACTAAGGCGTGTGCTAGGTGGAGCCTGGGGATACTAGTCGGTAATCAATGACACGTAGGAGACATGTCAAATACGAGACCGGGTAGAAGTTGGAGGCGATTGAACCCAACGTATATTGTGCAGTCTACAAAAATAGGAAGTGAATCAGCCAGGGAGAGAGACGGTGCAGCAAGGTACTCACTAAAACGCTTTGTGAAAACGGATGTGCAGTCAATAAAACAAGTGGACGTTTTGAAGGTTAAAACAACCGTAAAATCCAATGTTGCAAACTACTGAAAGTGCGTGTTTTCCGGTATAATCCAAGGGTCCCTACTCGAAGGCTGAAGGATTGAAGCCTTCGGTGGAGCTGTTAGTGGGGGAAAGCGGAAGCTGATGATGGGTGCGAATAGTTGCATGGGCTTGGGTGGGGTGTGTAGCGGAGTTCGCTGGGTCCAGGCTTTGGCTAGTTATACTTGTGATGATCTTGGGAACCAGAGTGCATCATCGGTGGGCCGTCAGGGCGGGCTGGTCAGACTGCAAAAATCTGGCTAGTCCAGAAAAAAGGTCGACAGCACCTTCCGTTTGCTGCAGACCCGATGGTGCGCTTGGGAGGTGTTATTCCCCCCCCCCACCGCACTTCAGTCCACGGTCCTCGTCCCACGAAGAAATCCAGGCGTGCTCTTCCCACGAAGAAATCCGGGAGTCTTCGTCCCACGAAGAAATCTGGTGTCCTCTTCGGTAACGCCTAGCTAGGCGTTTGGGGAGCAACCCGTTCGTGGCTGTCTGTGGCCGAGAGCGACTGACTGTTCCTTGGTGCAGGAAGGGGGCCTTGGGTCTGCTGGCGAGTCACTCGGGGGTTGCGTTGAGCCGATTGGCGAGTCACTCAAAGGGTGGCCTTGGCAGTTCAGGCGGTTGAGTCTCTGTAAGGTAGAACTCACAGGGGTGGGCAAGGGTCAGGGAAGTGGCTTGACGCCGGAGAGGGTACATGGCATGCATGATAAAAGCACATACGCCTTTTAGGTTTTCAAAATGTTTTGAGTGCTTTGTCGATTTTGAAAAACGTTTGTGAACAACACGCACGATTACCACTAAAGAGGAAAACTGCGTGTTAATGGAAATAGTAAACGTTCACAAAATCTGAAAAACGGACCGGACATTTGACCTGTCTACTGCGTCGGTCGGTTGCTTGGGGTTGAGGCGGGGTAGGTTCAGGGTCAAGGGGACCGGAGGGTATCGGGATATCCAGTGCTGTGGTAGTCACCGCAGCTGCGGGTGCTTATGTGATAGCTTTAGACCGGGTTGCAAGTGGTTCGTCAAAGAAAGCCACTTTGAGGCGGTCGATGGACACCGTTGTTCGGTGACCATTCAGGTCTAAAGTAAAATGTTTCGGAGTCCGTTGCAGAATTCTGAAAGGGCCAGTGTAGGGAGGCTGGAGAGGGCGCTGCACTGCGTCGGTGCGGAGGAAGACATGAGTGCAGGTAGAGAGTTCGCTGTGTATTTGCACATCTCTAGGCTGCTCATGGGGCGGATTTGGGCGTAGTGAATTCATGTGTTGAGCTAGGAAGGACGCGAAGTTAGGCGGAGGCATAGCCGACGATGCGGGAGGTGAAACGAATTCTCCTGGTAACTTGAGGCTTGTGCCGTAAACCAGCTCTGCTGGTGCAGATTGCAAGTCAGCTTCGTTGCTACTGCGAAGAGTACGCGAGAGTACGAGTGAAACGTTTTCGCTCCAACTAAGGTCGGAGGAGGCGTAGAGCGAGGCTTTAAGCTGTCTATGGAAGCGTTCAACTAACCCGTTGGTTGCTTGGTGATATGCTGTGGTATGAATGCGACTACAGCCTAAACAGTTGCAGAGCGTGTCGAATTGTGAAGATTCGAAGGGCGTTCCTCAATCAATTGTAATGGTGGATGGGCATCCGTAGTGCGAGACCCACCGATCTAAGAAGGCCTGGATAACAGTCTCAGCTTTGCAGTCTGTTACGGGGATGGCTTTTGGCCATCTGGTGAAGCGGTCAACACATTTAAAAATGTATACGAATCCTCTTGACGGAGGCAAGAGAGCTACCAGGTCTACGTGTACAAAGTGGGTGACAACGGGGGGTGTTGGGGGAGAGCAGCTCCGAAACTCTCCACCTCTGCTGCGGCCCAGTGGTCGAAATGGCATAGGTTTGCGTCAAAGCAAACTGTAACCTTAATCGAGATTGCGTGTTGCAATCCGTAACAAACGGCGGTTACTCCAAGACCCAATAATAAACAGATGTATCAATCGCTGCTGTTGACCTCTGGCCTAGTGACCAAGAAGAAAGTCGTCAACTAGGGTGTCCGGCCTTTCTCCCAGCTCAAGCTATCTATAACTGATGAGTCCAAATCAGGACGAAACCAGTCATTCATGTAGTGCGGTATCGGGAGAAAGCAGGTCCGAAACCCCACTTTAGTTGCGGTCCAAGTTATCAAAATCTCATAGCTTTACGTCACTGCAAACTGTAGCCTCAGTCTAGATTGCGTGTCGCAATCCAGACGCGCGGCTGATACTCCAAGACACAATAATGTGTTTTATCCTTGTTTCTACTGATGTATTCCTCGTAACAGAAGAAGCGGAAGAGCAGCATTGCATGCTCCTACGGCCAAACGGTGCACCCATGATTATGGAGTCGACCATTACTTCCTCTATGGTAGGCGCAAGGTCTCACTCGTTCTGAGTCGCGTGGCAGTGGTGACATGGATGTGTAGTGCTACATAAATAACTAAATAGTATTTTCTTGACGTAGCCTGACACGCCTGAATAGGCACGATCATAGCAATACCAACATGAATGATTGGCAAATGTACAATAAGATTACAAGGTTAGCAGTAGCATATATGATATGTGGTGTATATTTGTATGTATGTTATTTTGAATGTTTGCAGCTGTTGGTTGAATTTGTAGACGTGTCGCCGTAGTTGTGCTTGACTTCTGTCGGGCCGTCTGCTCGAGAAGGGATGAAAGGGTGACTTTGTGCTGGATGACTGGCGTCCGTGGGGTGTGGATATCAGTGACTTTATCTAGTGGCGAGTCACCTCCTCCACTTTGCAGTGTTGTGGTTTTTATAGGGAGAACGCTTGTCAAGAGGAAACCCACCACGTCTTGAAATGTTGCGGCCGAACCATTCGGTGGAAGATGATTAACCAGAACCACCCAGCTGGCACCTCGGGGAGGTTATTCTGCGCAGGAGACGTGATGTTAGCGATACCATACGCGACGAGAGTGGACAGCCGTTCAACAGCTTGTCAAATCGCTTGGCGCTTTGGGCCGTACACTGAGAAGTAGTTCAGTCAGTCAGAACTGCGAGCTTCTCAATTGGCCAATGATGGCCCTTATCCTTGGGTCCTCCCTTGGATCCGCCCTTATGCGCCGAAATTGAGCGTAATATCAGACGGCTGAAATTGCACTAGACCGCCAGAACTAATGGAATTCATCCAGCCCCCGTCAAATTCGGGGACCTACTCTTTTGGATGGTTTACATAGCTCATCGGTGAATCCATGGGAACAGGCGACTGTCCCAACAAACTGGATCCGTTAGGTTACAGTCCCAATCTTCAAGAGAGGTTCCCGTTCAGAATGCGACAATCATGGAGGAATTAGTCTGATCTCCATTGCCTCTAAGTTACTTGCCTCTGTCTTCCTCCAGAAACTGACTGTCATCCGTGAAAGCCAGATGCGCGAGGTTCAGGCTAGCTTTCGTAAAAATTCAGGCTGTGTTGACCATATCTTCACATTACGTCAAATTTTGAAACACCGCCATGTTTACTGGCGAGCCATCGTAGTCATGTTTCTAGAAATCATACGTGCCTTTGCTTCGGAATTTGACCTTGCAACCACCACGCTCGCCTGACCGATGTGCACCGCTCTCAAAGCTGTAAAAGTACAGAACGCTAACCAACCCACTGGGTCAGGTAACGACACCAAATTGAATGGCAGAAAGGCGAAACCGAAGAGACTCCCATCGAAAGGCATTTGCGGGTTAGGAGAATGTCATCGGGTAATAAAAATCGGTCTGACTTGTTCGCACTGTTTGGAATGGTACCATACGAAATGTGCAAATGTGTCCCAATAACAGTTACGGGAGCGAAATACCTCCCAAAATGCATTTTGGTTCTGTACTGCGTGTTCAACCATCCCACTCGTTAAGTGCTTGTTTGTCCTAGCTGAGAAATGCGACCGGTTAATCGCAGAAGCAGAGCAG
>CALYDF020007809.1:0-12202 GCA_944474145.2 Dicrocoelium dendriticum | reverse complement strand
ACACACAGACTGTGAGTGTTGATTGTCCTCCGCGGTGGCCAGCGCATCCGGAATTTTCCGAAAAGTGGTTCAGTGTATTCCGTTGGTGAGTTAAGGTCAGGTTGCCCAGGCCTAGACAGCAGAACGATTTGTATCTGCAACCAATGCGTTTGGTTCAAAAATATGACCGCAAGACAGCTGGTTACGTATCGTGATACAAGGAGTCCGTTTTAAGGAATAAGGTGCCACCGTCATTCCAACCCCCAGCCTGGGTGGCCAGGTGGCCGAGTTTGTCTGCCCCTAACCATTGAGCAATCTGGTATGAGTGCCTCTGAGGGCGCTGAAGCACCGGCCATCATAGCACGATGGATCACTGAGGCACTCAAACCATTGCACCACACCTCGCCACATTGCGATGGGACAGGCAGTTCCACTGACTAACGAATATGCACAAGGTTACCAAGTTTATGTATATCTATCTAACCACCCTATATTTTCCTTAAGTGTAGCTCGAGGACACAGTTTCATAACAGCCAAAGCAGGTGGAACGATTTCTGAGCAATTATTTAACCGTATGCTTGGTCTAAAGAGGACCTGCCAGTGAGCACTAAAAGAACAACTCTAAGTACTGAAGCTCTCAATACAATACTCCAATAGAAGGCTCTACCCAATTCACTTAACCCCGGGTCCCTTTGCTTCGTACAGGCAGTTACCGCGGTAGCCCTACAGCCTCCTAATTGTATACCGAAAACGGCATCCATCTCTTGTCCATCCAGTTTGTGGTGGGCATGGCAAACTTTCATTTAAATATTGATCTCACATTCAGAGCGTAAACACACATGCGCCGCCCTCCGCCGTCCTGGTTCCCGCTGCCACAGGCCCTCATCTCACCTAGTACTATCAGCTAGAGCAACAGTGATTCCTAGTCACAGGTAAGATAGGGTTTCCTTAATGACTTCACTTCCAAAGCCCAAGTACACATGCGCCGACCCCCGCCGTCATGGCTATCGCTGTCACTGTACCAAGGCCCACCTTTATCACCACGCTGTCACGTAGGTCCACTTGCCGACACCTTCCATAATACCGCTTCTGGTCATTTATCGCGTTACAATTTCATCCACATTTCACCTTCCTTAGAGCATGGACCAACCGCCATTTGCAGGCCTACCCACTCTCACTGTGTCCTGCCCTCCCACATCGCAAAGTAACCAAGCTAAGTTTGCAGGTTCCTTCCGGCGGACCACAAGGCCACAGGTTCATGGGGTGGTTCCTTAATCTTTAACCCATACATGAGCCCAATGCTCCGTTCTGACCTGTGACTCAAAGCTGTAAGCAATGCGGACAAGTTGTTTGTCCATTAAAATCGCGGTAGGGTTCGGTTATACAGTTAATTGCAACGATGAACTTGTAGCTGTAACTGTACGTTGTTTGTAAAGCTTCTTTCCCCAGTTCCCTCTGCCTTTTTGGTTGTTGCTCATTTGCGTAGGCATTTCGCCCTGTGAAACCACACGATAAACCATCATTCAGTATTATCGTTTGGTGTTTTGGCGTTCGTAATGCTCCTCGCTTAGACGAGAATATCTGCATGTGGTTTAAGCGTCCATTTGTCTAACTGATAAAACACCAGCGCAATCGCATTGCCTACATCATCACTACGTGGTCCTGTGCATCGGTTCCTATTACAATGGTATTCCTATAGTCCCAAAATGCACCTACTATTTATTATCTCATGGTACTCGTCCCAGCAGCGTATTACCTTCTAAATGTGTTGCAACACACTTAAAATTGTCCGAAAAGCAGCTGAAACTTCAGTTAACATCAATGGACAAGGAGGACTAGATCTAATGTATCCAGTAAGGTAATACTTACTGGCTTCCACCTTACTTGATTCACCGCATTCACCACAGAACCTCAGTTACACTTCCCGAAAGGTTATCTCCAAACATTTTTTAATCATCATATATAAATTTTCGCCAAAACCCTCAACTCCTTCGCACAGAATAACTAACCGCTGTTGATGCATACCTATCCCCACTTTATGCGTAGTCATTTTTCCTTACTACATTCACTTTCGCTGAAAAGTTGACGCGTTCGGTGACAATGTAGATATGCACTAATGACCAAGCGTCTTATTGGAGTGGTTACAGCTGGCCACTGATGGCTCGTCCCAGCGCCACTATCTGTCGACCGTATAAAATTCAGTCTCTGTTTAGAAGCAGACAGTAGTCCTACGCTCCAAGCATCTCTGCGCATAGCCGGAGGTTGCTAGGAGCCACACTCTTTTATCTCCAACCTTTATTCTGTCAGACTGCCTGCGTCACATACATTTGCTGTCTGTTGACGTATGCTGGGACAATTTAGTTATCCACTAGCTACTAGAAGGCTTCACCACAATGCCATTGCTAGCCGCCGATACTCTCTCTCCCTTAGTACAATTATTAGTTCTTCGTATTGCCTATGTCAACACCCTTCAGCTGCAGGAAGTCATTGTAGGTAACATGCATTTTGCTCCAGGAGCCACTACTTATCTCTCCAAAACTTACTCTATTGAAGTGCTTGCATCACGTACCTCTGCTGTTTCGTTGACCCTTCCGTCACTGTAAATTTCCACTAATAACTAGAAGGCTTAATGCGAATTCAGTTGCTGTCCACTGGTTCTCTCTTTTAGCACCAATATCATTCGTTTCCCATATATTCCTTACGTTTTCCTCAGTGATTCGTTGTAGGCGTCATATATATTTGCGCATATCCGAGCTACTAGGAGGCATTCCTTGTTTCTCCATCCTTGTTTCTCCATCTCTTAGAATATCTGTATCACTTACCTTCGCCGGCTTGCTGTTGTATGCTGTGACACTATGGAATCAGCAAGTGACCGTTGTGCTTAATGGAATTGTTATATCTAACCGCATAAAGTTTTTCATGGCGTCATTAACTGTCGATCCTCTTAAATTCAGCACAGCTATATAGTAGCAGATAGTTGTCGCAAGCTCCAAGCATTTCTGAGTATAACCGAAGCGTGCTAATAGCCGCTATCTTTTAGCTTCAATCTTCATAATTTGCGACCGCCTGCTCCACATACATTTGTTTACTGTTGAATTATTATGGGAAAATTTGGGTAGTCACTAAAAGGCTTCAAACCAAAGCCATCAGAAGCCGACGGAACTCCCTCCCATAGTACATTTATTAGTTCTTCGTGTCAACTCTGGAAATTCTGTATAGAAACAGTCATACCTCGCAGGCTCCAACCACCTCTGTGCACATACGGAGATTGCCAAGTGCCACCATTTTACTCCTCTCTGGGACAGCGTGCGTCACATACATTTGCTGTCTGATGACGTATCTGGGACACTGTATCTATCCACTAGCAACTTGAAGGCTTCGCCCCAATGCCATTGCTAGCCGCCGATACTCTCTCTCCCTTAGTACCATTACCAGTTCTGCTTATTACCTATGTCACCAAACTTCAGCTGCAGCGAGTCATTGTAAGTAGCATTGAGCTTAGCGCCAAGAGTCACTCCTTATCTCTCCAACACTTAATCCCTTGAATTGTTTGCATCATACCTTCGCTGGTTTGTTAACTTCTTCTGTCACTAGAGGTAACCACTGGTAAGTAGAAGGATTAATCCGAATGCGTTTGCTGGCCACTGATACTCACCGCCCTAAAGCTAATATATGTCGCTCTTCTTATCTTCCTCACTACTTCAGCAATTCGGCGTATGCTTCATGTCCCTTCTGCACAGATCTTGAGCTTGCTAGGATACACTCCTTGCCTCTCCATCATGCATTCTCTTGGAATGTCTGTATCACTTACCTCCGCTGGCTTGCTGATGCATTCATTGAGCCTGTATGCATACACTAGTGACCAAGCATCCGATTGGATTGGCTACATCTGGCCACTGATAAGCTTTCCTTGCGCCACCATCTGTCGGTTGTCTTAAACTCGGTCCCTCTGTTTAGAAGTAGCTAGTGGTCATAGGCTCCATGCATGTGCGATTATCCAGTGCTTGTTAAGAGCCACTCCGCATCTCAATAACATTTATTCCTTTAGAATATCTGCGTCTAAGCTTTCCGCTGCCCTACCGCCAATTGACCTTTATGTCTCTCTCGGGGAAACCTATTTATTTTCACTCTTATTCAGCGCTCCCTTTCTTATTACGCTAGCTACGCGCTGTTCATGCACCTTGCAATCACCACCAACATTATAACTCTCTTTGCTCTCTCCCCCAATAAATTTTTGGCTCATATTAAACCGATACTTCATAGATTACTTACTGGTACAACGCTCTTGTCACTACGCAGGCGTTAGCAATCCCCCATACGGCTAATGATTCTATAGGATAATCAAAAGGCTCTTTCAGCAAAATCATTGTTGCACAGTATACAGGATTTTTCTCATCACCAAATGTTGTAACATAAGGCTTTAACAATGTTTAACTCCACGCCTGTTCTTGCGGTCTTCTCTCGGTTGTCCCTTACTTTCCCTTTTCTCTGAGGTCCGGAGCTTCTTGGAGATCTGGGATTTTATTGAAGAACAGTTTTCACCCAAGACATACGCAACAACCGACAAAGACTTACATGAAGCACGGTTGAACACCAAAGGGCCCAGCTACCATTACCACAACCCATGTCCAGTATAGAGAGCTGGACACACCTTCATACTCCCATAAATTATACATCTGAAAAAGCCAGACAGCAGCATAGTTGAACGTTTGCTCACCTGGACACACAACAAGACGACTGTTCGAGATGTTCCTCTCCTCAACCGGCCTCAGCAATCTTGGCGTCCCTGCTCAACTTATCGGAGCGTTGGATCCGCCACTTGCGATCAATGATCTTTCCACAGTGCCATTTCGGTAGACACCGTTGGATGTGGTTGGACGCAAATTTGGGGCCATGGGACGCAGTGAATATTTGTTATTAATTTAGTGCGTTTATTGAAATGCTAAGAGTTACAGTTGGAATCAGTATACTAAGCGGTTTAAATGCGTTACGGTGTTTACTCATTTTCCCGCTTCAAACGTAGCAGCCATGTTGGAGTACTCGTTTGGATTCCGACGTATACGCAAGCGTCCTTATCTGGACATCGCATCGATGAATGATGATCTGACAGTGTTTCAGATGGAAACGGCGACATCGTTTATTCGTTGGAACCTTATAACTGCAAAGGCGTACCAGAGGGAGACTGAACAGGTGCTAACAGAAGAATGCCCGTACCGGTATATGCTGTTTGTATGCGTGCATTAGCAAGCGCAGCAATGTTGCTGGAAAACGGTAAGTGCATTGTATCTGTCTGAGCAAAAGATCATTACAGATACCGCGGTTACAATTGTCCTGCTCGCTTTTCAGCAACGTTCAGGGGCGAATGTTACGAGGTTGCAAACGCGTGTCTGTGGCATTCTCACCGTTTTCAAGTGGGAAGCCTTGGCTGCATGCGAAAAACCGGAGGCTACTGGCGGATCAGGAACGCATGGCGCTGAACTTAATGAAAACGTTTCGTCTGACGCAGGATGCTTGCATTTGTGCGCCAGAAATATAACATACGTTTCACAAGGCCCGATTGGTATGACATACGGCGGCGCTAACGGAAAGCTTGTGTCACGTAATGGGAAGAGGTTAAGCAGCTTTTGCGAAGACATGGTCAGCTTAAAATTATGCATGAGGGAAGTGAGATTCGGTACCTGTTTTTCTTGCCCACGCGTATGCTGGAGTTGGTGGGCCAATATGGTGAGGTCATTTTGGCCGACTCCAAATATCAGATCAATTACGGGGGTTGCATCCTATGGCATCGCATGTTTGTGGACGTTAGCGGCCTTTGTATGAGCCTCTTTTATGCGCTTCTGCCAAATGAGACGGGGGCTACTTACGAAGTGGCTGTGAAAGGTATGTTGGAGTTGGCCCCCGGGGTTGCCGGTACTCGAACGTTGGTGATGGACAAGTGCTTGCACAAGTGAATGCGTTTCGCGATGCATAGCTTACTGCCAACACCGTATTCTGCTAAGTACACATCATGCGGGACATGCAGCGGCGTTGTTCACACCTTCCGTTCGGTAACTCGGATGATAAGAGGGCTCTGTTCAACACGCTGCGCTCGTTGTTGTGCACCCACCATTGCGCATATTATCATTGGGTTATGGAAAGTATATTGGTGTGCAGCGCGGAATGCTTCCAATACCTCCATCGCACGGGGATCCCATGGCGGCTTAGCTCGGTGGCGCATTCGATGGGCCACGTGGTATTATTCGGGTGTGACAGCACAAATCGCGTTGAGGATGAAAATAAGCATTTGAAAGAAACTTTGAGTGAGCGGTGAACTCTACGGCACTTGTTTCAGGTAATAGTGCAGCGTCGCACTGGCATTTTGGAGGAGAGGGAAACATTGCATGCGAGAGATTAGCTTGGTATGTGCGATGTAGTACAGAGTGTAAGCAGTGCGCAGGTGATTTTAAGGAGGATGACGTCATACGCCCGGCGGCAGTACGTGCGGCAAAGTCTTCCAGTTCGCATTCGTAGTGTGAACCCAGACGGCGGGTATTGGCTGGGGGATGACGAGCGCCTGCGCATGCAACGGGTGGGCATTGAGAATGGCAGCCCCTGCGGATGTCGACTTAATCGTCGTTGGCGCATTCCATGGGCGCACATTATTCTGTTCTATCATTCTCTTCACGCATTGGTGTTATCCATCATTTAAATGACTGGCTAGCCGAACAACCTCCTCGTGGTGCCAGCTGGGTGGTTCGGGTTTAACTCATTCCAGCTAATAGTTCGGCGGCAGTGTTCCAGGACGTGGTGGGTTCTCGCCTGGCAAGCGTTCTCCCTAGAAAAACCACAAACGTCTGCTTAACAACACGGGGAAGTGGCGGTAGTGGCTCGCCACAAAATAAAGTCACTGCCCCGTGGATATCTGGATAATCCTTTCCAACCCACGGACACTAATCTTTCACTCGCACATTGCTGACGATAGCAAACATTCAAGAATGGAACAGCATCTTTACGAGCGCAACCTACGCAGCTACATAAACGCCCACACCGTTACATACTTACATACCCCCTGCACAAACAAGCACTGTTATGGCAAACATATCTGAATTTTGCAAATTTTTGTTCACGCATTGTTTTGTTAAAATGATCATACCTGTAAAGGCGTGCCCCGCCTTATCGAGAACAAAAGCTTTATTCACTAATTTATTCATTCCCCTTTATCCCGTTTTCTTTCTACATCTTTCTTATTTCACGTGACCTACACGGTGTGGTCTGCTAGTGCGGGGAATGTGGCGCTAATTGTTTGGCCAGGGTGTGTTCCTGGTGATTCGTTTTAAAACTATCAACCTTCTAACACCTTATAATTTCCTGACTCAAATATCCGCTCAAGAAGGAGCACTCAAGGGGGTTTCCAATCGTTCCAGTCCCAGTGTTTCGGGGTATCGACAGTGGCTGTAGGCTTCACAAACGAAAGTTACGTTTGATACCCCTTGTGATGGAGGTTGCGGTTCTAGCATGCTATCACGGAAATTGAAGTTCCGTACTCTGAGAAGAAGAACTTCAGCTAGTCGCCGCATAAACACATGGCGCACAAGGAGGCCGACGGCTGGTGAAGATGCAGTTTGCGCTTTGTGTCAGCAAGAGGAGGATGACTCCGGGAGCTGCAAGCAAGTGGATTGCATAAGTTGCGACGTATGCGGGCGATGGCTCCATCGAAGTTGCGCCGGATACCACGGTGAGCCGGCATACACATGTATGCACTGCTGGTGGGAAGTTAAATTTGAGGTTCGTAACGTTGTGGTTCATTAGAGCTTCAAATGACGGCAAACTGAATGTTGCCTGGTAAACATTTCCGTTCGGATTTCCCTTACAATCAGTGCGCGTGAACGTTACACGTTCTCAGATATATTGTACTTACCGTGCAACCTGTACACAAACTGCATACGTCATGCGGATAAGGCCTAAACACTTGTACTGTCTCTTGACACACCCGTTCAGAGATCGACTGGCCTACGTTGAGCGGCCTCAAGCACCACCTTGTGTAGGGTAGTCCGTCCACCCGGCCGCTTTTCGAAGTGGTCGTTAATTGTGCGGAAGACGTGATTGACCGTCATAGCACGCATGTACCGACGGTGGATTGCGCTTACTGTGTGACGGTCTCCGCAGTTGGACTTGCACACAGGGTGATGCACAGGCGCATAAATAGTGGTGGATTGCAAGCGTTGTTGGCGGAAATCAACGGTTGAGAAACCTGGCTTCCTAGATAAGGAGATATGAAGAGGCTAGTTGCGTTCAACCGTCGGTGTTTTCCCAGTTCGGCTCTGGTGGAAATTCGGCGTGAGCAACGAGCACGTTCGACTCGTTGCTTCTTGCACAGGAGGAGGAACTGAACCGCTCTGCACCGTCATTTCACGCATCAAGCTGCGATGGCTCGGCCACGTGTTGCGCATGTAAGTCTACCGACTCTCGCCACGTGCCTTGTTCGTTCACAAGTCGTGTGCATTGACCACGATGAGGGGTGGCCAAGCGATAACTTGCTCGTGAGGAATGAAGACCTTCACTTCGGGTTTGGCCTAGGTTGGGTCCATCGGTGGCCATGTACAGGAGGGTGCCAATCTTTACTTGGTCGCCCACCGTCTGTCCGAAACTAGGATCAATGACTCACGGTGTTGCTGATTTAATCGTGCCATGCTTCTCCTCGTTATTGGTTGCGCAAATCCGGAGACACCGCTGCGAAAATAACTTATGTTGCGCTAGTGGGAATCATTCACGGTTGTGGGGGTCGGTTCACTGGGTTCTTGTTAACAGCCTTTCGTGATTCACTCTATCGGTATATGCATTTCGTTTGAAATGCTTGTGCCTAAAGGTGTTCCGGTAATAGTTGTCCACCTCCACGTAACCTTTGCCTCCGCTATCTAATCCGTTGAACCTGCGGTACATGTATTGCCTGTCCACATGCGGATTTGAGAATTGATCTTCATCCGGGCCGTGTATATCGTTGATGCAGCAATACTTGTCAGCCCCCAGGTAACCTTCGCCGCCGCTATCCACTCCCTTGCACTTCCGGTAAGTATATGGGCTGTTCACCTGTGGCTTTTAGAACTGCTGTGTATGCGTGCCACCTATATGGGTAATACGACACCATTGCTCAGTCTCCATGAAACCTTTGCCCCCGACAATAAACTCCGTTGCGCCTCCGGTAAGTATATTGGCTCTTAACAAGTGGCTTTTAGAACGGATGCCTATTCGTGCTGCCCATATGGGTTATCCGCGACTACTGTTCAGCCTCCACGAAACCTTTACCGCCGCATATGTACTCCGTAGCACCCCCGGTAAGTTTCTGGGCTGGTAACGTGTGGCTTTTTTAACTGCTGTATATGCGTGCCACCCATATGGGTGTTGTAACACTATTGCTAAGCCTCCACGAAACCTTCCTTTCAAAACCCTTATCTATTAGTGGTGCCTACTTCAGTGGTACGCCACTACTGGTACGCCTCCACCTAACATGGGACACGGCATACCTACTTCGTCGCACTTCCGGTTTGTGTATTATGCGTGCACTCGTGACTTTTAGAACGCGCGCATAATCCCTTCCAATGCACGACTGCTCTGAACGTCACGTCGCTTGCAGACTGATGCGGAATGTCATGCGCCTAAACACCACCGCTTATTTTACACACCACATGTTTGCTTGTAACATAACTTTTAAACAATATTACATGTTTGTACTGCATAACGAGTTCTTTTCCCTTGTCCGGTTTACAGTGATTTTGACCTGTCATGGTGGCCTCTTATGAGGCTGGCGAAACCATTTCTCATTGTTCACCCTTGCTAGGTTCCGAGCTGGATACACGCTCACGCAACTAGTGGTGCACATTTCTGAATGGTTCAAACGTCCGTCACCTTTATTGCATTCGGGTTCCCAATGTCTGGAAACATTTATATCCACCGTCGCTTGTCCTCTGGCACCTTATCGTGTATCAACGGCCCTGCGCCTCTTCCCACATGCTGCCACCGGCAAGTGATGCATCATTGATTTATATCCACGGGTACCATTGGATTGCCATGAGCACTTCCCTTTCAGAGCCCAAGTGATATGCGCCGCCGTTCGCCCTAATACTTACCTCAGCCACTGCGCCTGCTCCTACGTACTGCCACCCGCATGCGATGCATCGCTGATTCATAGGTACAGGTACCATTGGATTCCCATGGTCACTTCTCTTTCAGAGTCACAGTGATATGCGCTGCCCTTCGTCATCCTACTTACCGCTGCCGCTGCGTCTCCTCAGACGTACAGCCTTCGTACTACGACTCATCTGTGAAACCTAGTGACAGGTATCCTTTCACTTCATTAATGGCCGCTCTTTCACAGCCAAAATAACATGCGCCGCTGTCATAGTGAACCCGACCACTGTCTACTTTCCAACAAATTCGCCCCACTTGAGCCTTCACCAGCGATACATGTACAAAGGCAATGTTGCATTTCAATGGTGACATCCCTTTTAGAGCCAAAGTACATATGCGCCGCCTACAAAGTCTAGGTTATCGCTGCTCTGGCCCTCCTCCCGCCGACTGGTATCTTTATATCAGTCGGTAGTGAACGCGAGCCAAAGGTAATATAAACTTACAATGATGAGCTCCTTTCCAGAGACATGGTACACATGCACCGCAATCCGCCGTCCTCATTACCGCCCTTGGTCACCCAGTGACGCGCGTGCATTATTCGTCTCTTGTCATACCACCAGATCCGGTCTTCCTTCGCTTTCCACTTTTGTCTGCATTTTACATTCCTTAGAGAACGGAGCAACGGCTTTTTGCAGAGTCCCCCAATGTCACTGTGCTTTGTCCTCCCAAGTCGCATTGGCAACGTGCAAAGTCCGCACATTCCTAGCGGCGGACTACAAGCTCTCAAGTTTCAGTGGGTTGTTCCATAATTTTCAGACAATATATGGGCAAATTCCTATATCTCGACTTGTGACGAAACACTGCAAGCAATTTAGGCAACATGCTCATCCATTAAGAGCGTGGTAAGTTCACCTTATGTGGTCATTTTTAACAATGAACATGCTGCTGTAGCCCTACATTCTTCTTAAACCTTTTTCCCTATTTCATTGAGCCTTTGGCACGTTTACTTCGTAGCTCCCTCAATTCTTACCGTAATAATACATGATGCACCATTTTCAGTATTCTCGCTTGCTGGGTGAAGAACGTTCGCAACGCTCCCCACAGAGTCGAGAATATTTGCATGTGGCTTGAGTGTCCACCTGATACAACCATACCACACGTTATACGCACGGCGTATAACAGTACAACGTCGTCATGTGCATCGGTTCCCTATCTACTGCCAATCCGTTGCTCCAAACATTCTTTTCCTACTCAGTACTTCTTGTTAGCCTACCCAGCAGCGGGTTAATTTATAAGTACATGCGGCACTAATAATTAATGTAAAACCGGCTGCATCTTCAGTTCAGACTAATGAACGCAGAACACTGTCTTACTTACCTATTACGGTAACCGTCAGCGAATTCCATCTTCACTACTTCACCGCATACAACAGATTAACTCCGTTACCCTTCCCGTGACAACATTCTTTAAACGATTTTAATGGTTTATAGAACCCCTGTTCTCCCAAAACCTCTTACGTTCCGAAATGTGTAATCCTCGACTTCGATGATTACATGCCATTATTTCATGCGAAAGCACCTTGCGTGAATCAAAATCATTCCATTTAGCACACCTAGTAGAAAAGTATGATGATCACCATAACAAACAGCTATATTCCCCACTATTAAATATGACATTCCTCTGCGTTCGCTATTGTATACCACAAAACCATTTGTAAATAAGCACAAATTTTCTTTTAAGCAACATAACATTGCCTAAATGTCTCTAATCTCCCATTTTGCCTGTATTATGCATCAAACATACAGGAGTACATGGATTTGTTGGGCGTGGGCGACTGAACCCAACGTATATTGTACAGGCTACAAGAATAAGAAGCGAATCAGACGGAGCGAGAAACGTGCAGCGAGGAACTCACCAAAAAGTTTTGTGACAACGGTCGTGCAGTCAGTAAAACAAGTGAACTTTTTGAAGGTTAAAACAACCATAACAGCCAATGTTACAAGATACTGAAAGAGCATGTTTTCTGTTGCACTACAAGGGCCTACCCTAGAAGGCTGAAGGATGAAAGCCTTCGATAGAGCTGTTAGTGGGGGAAATTGGAAGGTGAGGGGATGTGTAT
>CALYDF020007808.1:0-12205 GCA_944474145.2 Dicrocoelium dendriticum | reverse complement strand
GGTACTAACGGCACCAACCATACTTAAGAACTGGACTAAATTCCGTTCCAGATTGTCAACAAACTTCGTCCAAAATCAGCGGGAAAACCAATAACTTCTAATGACAACTCATTAGAGGCACAACACTTAATGAAAACGCCAAATGCAATACCCAACTCAGGACGGTCTCAATAGAAGCCATAATATCCGGAGGGACGCAGCAGAGCAAGAGAAAACACCGGGATCAGGGACATTTGATAATTCAATATATACAAAAATCTTTTCGGGAGTCTGCCACCTAACCAAAATACGATTAGTTGCCGACCCTTTATTGTTCGGCATAAAATCATTTGCCTCATCCATCTAATCTAACCCACTTTTAGTTCCCGAGGAACGCTCATGCATATATACAAATGCCAAAGGTATACTCAGCAAATTATCTGAATTAAGACTTCGATACGCGTCTGCAGCTTGGGACCTCATCGCAGTAATCCAAACGTGGTTACGCTGCGAGATAACGGATGCTGAAATTGGGCTAACGGGCATGTCTGTCGTCCGGAAAGATGGAAACAGCAAAGAAGTGGAGTAGCCCTTTACTTTCCCAACAACATGCAATTCGAACGCATAAACGATTCAGAAACTGACGTACTTGACGCCATTTGGTGTTATTTCCGGCTGAGAGGAAATGGTCTTGGCCTATTGGTTGTTGTTTACCGACAGTCATGGTCTACTCTTTACATGGACTGCAATTGCACGGCTGCGTTAAACCAAGTTATAAACAGGAATTACAGTCATATTCTAGTCACCGGAAACTTCAAGTTACATGTCCTCGAATCCCACACCAGGAGAGCAATACAAAGCAGATTTGCAAGATTTGGTTTCAGAATTCCTGCTTTATGGCCACCTCACTACGCCCGCCAGATTCAGGGGAACTGACAGGCCGTCTATGTTGGACCGAATATTCACCATTGAAAAACTGATGGTCGAGAGAGCGATAACCGATAATCATTTGAGCCGCAGTGATCACGCGATGCCAGTGTTTTATTACATGTGCTACGCGGGTTATACTAAAGAGCATGCCGATGAATATCATGTCGTAACCGAATATGTCTACCTGCCCGACCTCATTGATGCAACCAGCTGGTCCTTCCTAGCTGAATTAACCCCATGAGGTGGACTGCGGATGATTCGTCAACATGTTTAACAAGCTCGTGATAAGGACATTTGAAACCAAACTCTGCTGGTCTAATAGGATGAAGTCTTTCGTAAGGAGCATTACACGTATGCATGCATGACACTAAGGGACTTGGCATGGCCCACCTACGTATCCTCCCCCAACGGTCTTACCTGGGATGTCAACACAATAAAATGGTAGCACTTTGTCAAACTCGTCCATGAGAATAAAATGAAGAATCAACTAGGTCTGATGGAAATGTTTCGCTCCAATCCCAAACCGCTATACAGACACGTAAACAATTTAAGCCGCGTTAAGCCCGGTATTCCTGCTATGCACACATCATGCGGATTAGCCCAAACCGCACAAGAGGCGGCCAACTTTCTTGGACAACAATTTTGCCGCACCTTCCATAGCGCGCAATCATCATACATCCTGCCTAAAAAGATAACGCCGCCATCAGGGCTTAGTCACATATCGTTCACCTCCGTAGCTGTAGTGAACAGGTTGATGTCTCTGCTCGAGTTCTGCTTCCCGGGTGCAGACGGCATTCGCCCGAAGGCGTTGAAAGTTGCTGCCAAGAGTTTGTCAAGTCCACTAGCAATTTTCTTTCAACAATGTATGAACGAGATGCACGTCCCCACGATGTGGAAGCATGGAATCATCACGCCTGTCTACAAAAGTGGCAGCCGTGCTGAATCAACAAATTATCGCCCGATAACATTACCTCCTCTGATCACCAAGTTTAGGAGTCCATAGTAGCTGAGACTTTGTTGGGGTACCTAGAGAACAACAAAATTCTCATTCCCGAGCAGCATGGATTTTGTCAAATTCGCTCCTGTACCACTAATCTCTTGATGGCTCGTGCAAACTGGCCGGAAGCTGTGTACGCTGGAGTTGGAGTCGACGCGGCCTACTTGGATTTCTTAAAGGCATTCGACCGTACAGACCGCGGCATTCTCTTCTACAAACTCCAGAAATATGGAATCTGCGATCCTGTGCTGGGCTGGATAGGAGAATTCTTGTTCAACGTCACCTGAATGTAAGGGTTAGAGGCAATCTATCGGAATCTATCGAAGTCTAATGCGGCGTATCTCAAGGCCCGTTACTTGGACCCCGCCTGTTCCTTCTTTTTCGAAATGATTTCGCATGCATGCTATCTTCTAACTGTTAGCTATTTGCCGATAACCTAAATGTATGGCGCATTATAGCTGCATTGTAGAACCACGCAGTGTTACAAGAAGACCTGGACAAAGCGTACACATGCTTAATCGAGCACATGCTGCTTTTCAACTTCACCAAGTTCAACGGCCTTAGCATACGGCACAAGATATGCATAAGTACCGCCTAGGACCACAAATTCTACAGCGGGCTTCTCACGAGTGCGATCACGGCGTGATAGTTCAAGAAGACCTCGATTGTTTTAGGCAGATAGAAAAGCCAGCTAAGAAAGCAAACCAGTACCTCGGCCTTCTTCGCAGACCTTTAGGGAAGTTTGACCTATCAGCCTTTCCAAAAATGCTTAGTGCGTACCCGAGGCAGCACACGGAATACGCTATTTAAGCGTGGCAACCCTAACTCAAGCACCATCTCACCGCGCTCGACACTGCAAACGTATGGCACTGAGGATCGTTAGAGGTTTGACCAGCCTCCCCTACCCACTCAGCTGAAGACCCTCAAAATATACAGTGGACGTTATCGACGTCTAAGGGGTGGTTTCATAATGGTGTACCTGATTTTGTGAAAACCCAACCACCCATGTCATTCCCTAATAATACTCTGTCAAACCACCCCTCTATGAGGTCACCAGTTTAAGCTGGTCACGCAGTATAGCCGCCTGGAATGTTGGCTAAACCATTCCTCCCTTCGAGTGTTAAAACCTTGGAACGCCATCCCGGAACATGTAATTAATGCCCCCACCATATACCATTTCAGAAAACGCTTTGCACACGAGTAAGTGTTGTCCTTGCTATCTTTTTTATGTTTTCTCGCCCATTATGTGATCAATAACCACTCCCCTGTTGCTTTGTGTGCGGACATTCTCATTTCAAACTCCTTTTTATACGACAGTGCCGTTACATCCACAATCGCCAGGAATGACGACTCCATTATCCCTTGCTCTATCTTTTTTGTCACGCTAAAGGCCCTACGGTACATGTCAAGCACCTGATTTCTCACCCGTTATAAATCATAGTTCATTGTTCAACTTCACCTTGGGAACTGTGTTACGGAGGCGCAGTTTGCGGAGATGGTATTTTAAACTGGGGCGACACAACATGTTACCCCGAATTCCGCTCCATCGATTCCGGACCTACAATTAACGAGTTGTAAGTTCCGTGCAGTTGAAATTCTGGTAAGCAGCCTCTGGTACCTAGTGACTACTTGGTGGTGTGAGTCAACTTAGAACTGCCGCTGTCCTACTCCCATCTGCCGGAGTCTTCCTATAATAATTGGAAGACCGAGTTCATTGGTCGAAATCGAGCCACACGCGAAGTAAACTGGTCGTTGCTGCAGGTTGCATCTGCTTATATTTTGGTCAGGTATATTAGAGGGTATGCTATGTTATTGCGACTGTTTCGTACCCTACACATATAGGAAAGCGGGGCCAGTGAAGCCAAATTGTTTCGGCAGAGGGTATAGTCAATCGGCTCGAGGGTGACGTGTATTTTGGACTAATTTCCCCGTGTCTGGCTCTGCCGACAATTATAATGTGTACAGAAGGTCGCTTAGTCTATGCAGCAGCGCATAAGTGCGAAAGCATGAGCAATGGGAAGAGAAACAGGTAACTTCAGTGAAGACGGCCAAAAAGAAGATTGTTGCTTACGTGAAGCGGGGCCGGGGACCTGCAAGTGATGTAGCTTGGCAACATTGGTTGAAGCGTGACCTAGAAGCGATAGAGGCACCACAACGGAGAGCAACAAAAAATGTAAAGTGTCTGCGCTATCAATCTTACCACCGAAGACTGAAGTTGCTGGGAATTTTCAGCGGGCGCTATCGATGACTGCGCGGTGATCTCATATTAACGTATCAAATATTGAGTGACCCCAACCACATATGCCGCCATTTGCTGAAACTTAACCACAACACGCAGTTCAGGGGTAACTGCTTAAAGTTGAAGGAACAATACAGCCGTCTAGAGTTTCGACGGAACTACTTTTCCCTTCGAGTTTGCAAACCTTGGAACGCACTCCCAGTCTCAGTTGTATCCTTTCCTACCTTGGATGTTTTCAAAAAACGATTAGATGTTGCTCTTAGCTCCCAAAATGTTTGTTACCTGAACTCCCCTACTGTGGATTACGCCGAAGATGAATTTCAACAGGATTTAGGTATCAAATGGACCTAAGTGAGCGACCATATTTTACTTTTCGCACCCCAGTGTCTTTCAGAATGTTTACACTCGTTAATTTATTTAAATTTTACACTGATGTTACTTATCAAACTATTAATCTCGGCAGACGTTCGATAGATAACCCGGACATATTTTGATTTCATCATATTCACTAAACCATCCTACGGGACGTGTCAAGCACTTGCTTTTATCCCGTGATAAATCATTGTTCATTGTTTATGGCTACTAGAGGGTGCTGACGGACGGTCTCTGGCCTTCAGCACTAAACCTGCATCCATATTTGCGGGGCTCTTGGCTTCCGTATAAACAAGTGGGCGTGCGCTTTTGTGGACCTCTACGTGTGCAGCAGGTACTGAACATTAAGGCCTTAATTACTGTGTAGTGGATGTCTGTAGTCTACTCGCCAGTCTTGACGGCAGGAAACCGGCCGGACCCAATGGAATTCACTCGCTAATTTTGAAGTGCTTATCGGCTATCATCTCGCCTGCCGTGACGGATCTGTCAAAAAAATCGCTGTCACTTAGCATTTAGCAACTGTTGGAGCAAATCTCCTGATTTACTCACAAGTGCAGGGTCTGATATGAATAATGGTAAGTTCGTCAAATCAATTTCAGAATCAGTAGCTGCTATGTCCAAAGTTTATCGCCCTCCTCACTGGTGTGCCAATAAATACGCCGTCAAATAATGGGTCTTTAAAATAGGAAAGTTGAGCAGCGCAACTGAAAAGAAAGTTAGACTGAACAACAATGTTGTAATTTAAGGTTTTAGTCCGACTAGTAATACCGTATTTTATTTACAGTCAGACTAACCACTTTTCAATTTGGATTATTTACTTCCATAAAAATTGCTCAAACGCTTGTTAACTGCTAAGAGCAGACTAGATATGTACGTACAATGCTATCAATTATTTACTCGGCATTAAAATGTGATGGTGTGCCTTTGTCTAGCATTAGTAATACAAGAATCTTTCGTTTCTCTAATACTGATTTTAAGTATGTCTTTAAGTATATTCTCATTGCAGATCCATGGTTATGGAGTGTAACATGAAAAATTGAGTCATAAATTAAACTATTTGCGTAAAATTTGTTTATCTCTAAACAAATATTTCAGAGAAAACATAATTTAAATTTGAATTTTAGTTATCTTCCTTTTTAAAAATAATAAATTCATATCGGTTAGAGTTAATAATGTCAAACACCTACCTCGGAGTTGCTTCTTATAAGCCAAATTGTTTGTTACAAAAAGATACGCACCTACATGCCCCAGATTTTTACCAATGGGTAATATGCTTGTAGGATGAATTGCATACCGTTCATGAAAAGACAACAAGAATTCCATTAAAATGCTTTCCGAAATGGAACGTGGTGCCTTATTTTAGTAGCTTAATACAACTCACTTATTCTGAAGCGTCAAGTGTGGGTGAGTAATAAAGCCGTGTATTAGTTAGAGGGAAACAAGTAATAGTTGATTGAAAATTAGGAGGCAGAACACTGTGGATAGTTTCACAGTTGTTTGATTTGCTGCGAGAGTTGTTAGGATTGAACACTTACCACAGGTTTCCATGTTTCATGTGCGCGGATATACAGTTTGATTTTTGCCAGGGTGTTGCTGGGGTGGCCAAATTAAGAAGGAAGCTATTTTAATCATAATGACAAAGAGCAAGGTTTGTTACGATTTTCCAGACTGGGGTTGCCATCAAGGGATAATTTAAGCAACGGTGGACCAAGATTTCCACCTCTGTTGATCCCGCTGGCAACATGGTTTGATTAAGAAGTGTGCTGTTTTATTTGTATCCAGTGTAAAGTACGAGTGAGCTACTATCTAACCCAATGGAGTAAAGAATGCCCTAACCATGATACATAATTTTTGCTGGAACAGAGCTATGCGCTTTGCCATAGAAGGCTTTATACAGCTCGAACTAGAGAACAATCGCAGAAAAGCCACGATATGTGTATTAATAAGTGGAAATGGAGTTTGAATTTTACTGAATAGTGAATAATGAATACTGTATTATAGAGCAAGGAGAAATGGATTATGTACAACTCTTTCGAGATATGGCGAAAAACGTTATAAAAGTTGTCAACCTTGATTATCATTGTCGTTCTCATGTAATATTTAAAATATTCGACTTACGATATTTCAGGATTCACAAATGTGATGTCATCGTAAGTGTGCAGTCCTTCTCTGAATCGAATAGAGGCAAAATGCAAATCTAACAATGTTTTGAACTGTTGCACAGATGTTGCCTCAATCACATGTTCGGGCAAACTATTCCAAATGTTTACCACTCTCCGTTCGAAGCACAGTGGGTGGGGAACACGTTTCAAATCCGGCACAACAAGTTTGTATCTGTGTCCGCGTGTGCTGCATGGCCCTCGTAAGTGCAGCATTGGCCTTAACATGGGAAACTTACCGAGATGTAGAATTCGGTAGGTCATTATGAGGTCCACTCGAACCCGACGGTAGGACAAGGTGTAGAGTCCTAGTTTCTCGCACCGGTCTTCATACCCAAAGCCACGTAAACTCGGGATGAGCCTGGTGGCAACTGTTGGACCCGTTCGATCTTTTGTGCCTCGCTTTGGGTAATCGGAAAGTAGCCGGGCGAACCGTACTCTAGCATTGGTCTAATGATATAAGAGAACAGGCGAGTGGCAACCTCTTCAGACCATGTGCAGAAGCTACGTTTGAGCGCCCAAAGCATGCGCAGTCCGTTCCGATATAGCCTGTTCGTGTTGTCCACGGACTTCAAATCGTAGCGTGAGAGTACACCTACTTGATAAATACTTTATTATTATTTAACTCATGCTTTATCATCCGTGACAAATTGGTACTAATCGTTTTAATTCTTGAACATTGTTGTTGTGAGGCATCATTGTGACTATCTTCCACTGACCTGGTATGTCGCTGGAAGTAACATTTAATGTATTTAACAGGAGGGGGTTGACTTCATTCCCAATATAATAGACAGACTAAGCAAAACCATTGTGTCGCTTTTGCAATATTTGTGTTTGCAGCGTTAATTGCGAACAGTGTTGCGCTAAAAGTGCTATATCGAACTCTTAGTTTGTATCCAAGCTAGTAATAATATATAAGGCACATATACGGGTGTGGGACGCCGCCTTTACAAATCGGATACTTACTTGTTAGTTACTTTATATACTACAGACATGGCACGGTAATTTTAATGGATTTTGTTCAACATTTTATCAGACTCCGTTTTGTGTTCAAATTAATTCTAACTGTGAACTCAAAATCTGTTTGAAACGTTGTTCTATCTCGTATTTTTGTTTGACTAGCAACTGTCAGCAGCAAACTTGTTACACATAATACTATAAATCCTGTTTCTAGCACACAACACTCTGCTTTACCAGTCAGCCAAACGCCGTGAGTTACCATCCGGTCATTCTGCTGAATTTCCATATGTAAGGCTTACTAATTAATTGTTGCATTAAGTTAATACCTTGTCTCCACGACACAGGTGTTATCTCGCACATCAATTACCTCAATCTCGCATTCCCAGATTTCACAAGACATAAGCACTTTAAATTCTTGGACATTATCGTGAAAGCCGGATGGCAATCCAAACGTGCTGTTATTCAATACTTATTGTAAGTTCAGGATTGTTTCCATAATACCATTCAGAATTACAGAGAAGTTTAAGATATATGCACAATATACTCTAGGGAACTAAAGAAAATATCTTTTAATTGCTAACGAGCGTTTTCTAACTGTAATGCCAAAACAATTCCAGCCTCACCGGTTGATTTCTACCTGCGGTAACAATATTATCTTATTAACAATAACGTACTGTGATTGCACATATTTTTGTCATGAAATTTGCATTTCTAAGCTGGCAGTACCCACGTTACAACTTTTGCATTTCAAAAACTTTGCCAGCGCTTCTTTCTTTAGAATTTGGCACTAAGTTCGAATCGGAGTTTCATATGTCGGACTCAACGACCTTGCAAGCGTGTGGAGTCAAAAGTCTGTATGCAGGTCGAATCAAGTTCGGGCTAATTTGCTGAAATTTTCTTGTGTAAGGATTACTGATTCGTTGCTGTAGTAAGTTACTATTTCGTCTCCACTAAGTAGGTATTCTATCTCGCACAACCGTTAGAGTCAAAAGCCTCTGTGCAGGATGAATCCTTCTGTTGCGAGTAGCTCTATGTGTCTGATCATAGAGCTTGCTCGAAACACTTCCACGTGTCAAGTCAGCTTACTCCCTCGTCCCGAAATAACTCACCTGCACATATCCAGCCTTTTTAATCATTCCACTCCGACCCATTGTGAAAGTTCTGCCATGTGGCGTTTTACGGATGATGTTGTTTTAGCATGTGCAAAACCGATTACCGAAGACACGAGCAAAGCATGAAGGAAGGATCAACAAAATAAAGTAAAATCTCACCAAACCACAAGCTAATCAGTTATCCCTTTTCATAAACTATGAATGACCGCAGACGAGAGAAATTTAAATACCGCGCTTTTTAAAATTATTGAGTTCAGGGAATCAAATATTTAGATAAGCTTTTTCTAGTCCCCAGTGTTAGTAACTTTTAGGGGATGCGGTCTTTAAGCTAAGGGAAAACGTCTTGAAAATCATGTATATTTCTTCTCTTAAAAGAAAGATAATAAATCAAGAGTACACAATTTGTTACAAGCTCATCTTTGTCGCAGAAAGAATCTGGTTTATGTGGTGTTTAATGATAATCTAATCGCCGAAGCTGCGAAATTGTCCACTGGTGGGCGTCATCTGTAAGACGAAAACGAAGCGTGCTCCCGTAATATTAAAGGTGAGCGTTTGCTGCGCTTGTGCGATGATCCTGATCTATTTCTTTTATGCGTTAACTTCCGACACAACACCCAAGGCAGGATATCATGGCGCCCACAAACCTTTGATCATCTGTTCAAGCAAATCGATCACATTACGAACGGTTGCACTCAGAGAGGCTGCGCCCAAATCTACCGCTCCATTTGGAGCACGCGCACGAACCATGACCACGAACTGGTATGTGCCGACCTGCGCACGCTTTTCGGCGGAATTCCGCAACGACCTTGTGAGTGAATAGACACTAGACAGCTGGCCATTCCAGGTGTTCCAAATGGGGATCAAAGTAACTAGAGTTGTGAATTAGCGAGCGACCGCCGAACGGACATTGGATCTCCAGTTTATCTCTGAAACTCTTAAACGCAGCCGACATATACCAGATGGAAATGAAGACAATAAGAATCACACACCTCAAGGCGAAGCTTGTGCTAAGCTGAAGTTTGACCGCGACGCCTAGTGGTCTTATCGGACTTCGGAAAGGAAGACAGTTGCTTTGCTCTTAATATTCAGCAGAAGTTATTCCGTTTGAGGTGGAAGGCAGAAAGCAGGTTAACTTGTGTTGGCATGACCATACTTGTCGATAATTAGCCGCTCATTCACACCATTTCAGAGAATTTGGAGTTTTGGACCGAAAACTTCGAAAAGCAGCACCAGCCATCACAGTAGCAATCCGCCATTTAAGGTATTCCTCTATGGGTTTTTCCCTTGTATCCACTCTTTTGCGCGAAATCCGAATGCCAGATCACACTGTTAAAAAGGTACAAGGCTTTAGTGGCAGTTAACCATCCTGTGGCTCAATACAAGTTCATGATTTATGCTATCGCATATAAATTACAAAATGTACCTGTTAATATGTGGGACAAAATGCTGCCCAAGCTGACTGCAGTCACTTTTTAGAGTCAAAAACGTCACGTTTGGTTCGGCGACCGTTTTCAGGGAGCTGCCATCGTTGCGCTTTATATTTCCCCCGGTATTGACAACATACACAGAAAGCACTGCAAGTGGTACCTCAGGGGATTGCGGGGCAAACTACCTAAATTTCAAAAAGTGCCTCGAAATACAGCAGGGTCCCAGCTCGTGCAGGCGGTGTACGCTTATGCTGATTTGCAGAGGTGACAGCCGTTGGGAATCCGCCAACTATCGCCCACCGGATTCCATCAGCGCTGGGGCACAAATGGACCCTAGAATGTTCTAACATTATGGCACCAAAGCAAAGTGGAATCGGCCAGTGACCGCCATGTTATATAAATCTAATGCGAACAAGAGGCGGACGGACGGGAACAGCCAATATTGAAACCAGCACTGTTGTCAGTAATCACGAATTTAACAAAACTTTCAAAAGCTTGGCTAACCGAATTCATCAACAAGCGTTGCAAACACACATAAAATCTAAGTCTATCCTAGGATGGATAAAAAATACCCGTTTAGCTGCGGCTCAAAGTTTGTGTTCGAAATTGAAATTCTGATCCTATTGATGTGCATTGCGATTTTCCCCAAGATTCTTTGTTGGCGCCGCGTCAACTTTTGTTCTTTATCAGCGACTTTGAGCATGCCATCAAGTCGAAATTTTTTTTCTTGTGATAACAAGACATGGTAGCTGTTCGGTTGTTTGAATGATCTCGGTCTGATGTTACCAGACTTCTATCTTGCTTCTGAATGGTCAGCGCCAAAACAACTTTCCTTCCACACTGTACTTCACTAGCCCACTAATGGGTATAAGCCAGGAGACTGCATAAGGAAAATGACTTGATCGGGGCGCAATATTGATGTGGTGATGCAAAATGATCTCGGCTATTCTGCGCGGTCCAAGAGGACGCCCAAAACTGTAAATCAACCTGTTGGTTTCTTAAGGACGGCGTTCGTGTGTTCGACATTTCATCTCCCTTGAAATGTCAGGCGCATATTTGTGGTTCCTTCTAAAGTACATCATCCAGATATAAGCAACCAGGATTAAAAAGCGATCTGGTTGCATTTGACATCTCAAGGCAAAGGGTAAGCCACAATGTGAAGGGTCCTTCAATATATTTAACAGCTACGACTGAAAAAAATTGCCAGTGCAAAGCGGATGTTTTCTTCATCTACGAGGCAATCCCACACTGACCCATACTGGTCCTAAACGATTGTCACGATTTGCGCCATATCCCTACAATCAATGTGAAAATATCTTATGGGTTCACCAGCTGAAATTGGCCACCATAAAGAGTCAGCTGGAATGCCGCCAGAGCTATCTTCTCTGCAGATTAGTTAACCATGGAACACTCTTTCGAATTTGTCATTTCTGTGCCAAGGCTACCCATAGTTAACAGGTTCTACTTGCTGCATTACATTAGCTGTATTACTTGCTTTGCAGTTTTCTCATCGAGGGCCCACAAACCGAAGATATTTTTGTGTATATTAACCTGTACGAAAGCCGGGTCAACGGATTTACTTTTGTGTAAACATGGAAATTAGGCTTGCTCTACAGTTGGGCAATTCACCTTAGTGTCTTTGTTTGAAACCATTTAAGTCAAGCAGCTTGCAGTTTAGGCTAATTGATCCGTGTTACAGATTGTTTCATTGTTTGGTACAGTGCGTACATGATGAATGACTACGCAAAGCTCTATAAATGTCTGCACAAAATTAACATTTTGCGATATTTACACCTAGGATACTGGTTCGTTTGAAATAATCCAAACCATTGAACTTTACCATTATCTGGTATGTGGGGCTCCCGCGGTCTACCTCATTCCTCAATAACGCCAGTGCTACTATTTTTTGTCCAACTTCATTGCCTTATGTTATACAGCCCTTGAGGAAATAGGCTGTAACTTTGTGACTGGTTATTCTTCAACGGATTGTTTTGTATCCCAGTGATTTGCAATTTTATTTATAGCGAACT
>CALYDF020007807.1:0-12205 GCA_944474145.2 Dicrocoelium dendriticum | reverse complement strand
GAGAGAGGGCTTCGCGGATGTAGCACACTGCCGCCGATCATGTGCTTGCGCTTCGTAATCAAGAGAATTTAATAGCCAAGGAAAAGCATGAACAAATACAGTTTTCTTCCATTCGTAGAAAGGCCCCCATGGTCTTCAATTTCCTTTGCTCGGTCTTTCCGAGGTATACATGGTATTATGTGTTCCCGGTTCGATGAGTTGCGAAGACGAAATTTTTAGAGTAGGACGATCTCTGTCCCATCAGTTGAGTTAAAGGTTACTAGAGGCCATCGCGCTTCCTCGTAGTGCACTGAAGTTGGGTGACGCGCTGCGCGTCTTAGCATAGTGGGCCCAACCCACACAACAGCCGCATCGCAGACGGAATTCCATCAGTTGTGAGCACCTACCAAGTTCCCTTTTATTTCGTTAGTTACGGACGCAGGAATGTCAACCTAGGTAATGCACTATGGTGCTGTTTAACGAATGCCGTTTTGAATGTCGTGATTGGTAACTTGGATTATTTAACGGATACTAAGGAATATTGTGAAAACAGTGTCGCATCGCTCGTGCTTAGTCCAAAAAACGATTGCACGGATGTCTGTTTTGGCCTTTTGATCAAGATGATCGATGCGTATTTTACCCGGCTGTGGATTGCCGGTGTCGCGACTAACACTTGGGATGTGGCTAATAGAGATGTGTTAATAGCAGTCACGCCGAATTTGGCTATGCCACTTAAAGGGCATTTTGGTCTGAGTAGGTGGCGCAGATTACGTTAAGCGGTTAGCAAGACTGGCTTTACCCTTCGAGTTATGGCGGAACTCTGTGGAGTTTGCTGCTGAACGTAATCGGTGTTTCTAGATTCTAATGGTTACGCGCTGAACCTGGCCATCCGCTCGACTGTTTTATTAAGTCTTCGCACTTTTTCACGAGCCTTACTATAAAATTGACCATTGGGATTTCTCTGCAGAGTTGGCAAAGCCAGAGCGCACCAGTCACTTGATTTGTCTCTTACAGTCTAGTTTACTTGCACCACCACACTGTGGTTGAACTGCAAGTGCACGATTTGCACAAGTAACACCTCTTCTGCCCCCTTGTTCACCGTTTGACTCAACTCCTTTGCCGTTAGGTGGAATCATTTCCATTGAGGGCCCTTTTTGCACTCGAACGCTGCACTTATCCGGGCACGTGAGATAGTGGGCGAATGATCCTCGATTCCGTTGTCCCAGTCGCACCCTTAACATCCGTCACCATGAATAAGTTTGTCACGACAGGCACACGCACGCAGTGTTTAACTAGCTTATTGAGCCCTACTGATTCCTGTGGGGCAAAACCGTTCGAATTTGGTTGTAGTGGGTGGATGTCAGCGACGTGCGGGCAATGAGCGAATGCAATTGCATACACAAAGTAAGTCGTAGTGTTGTTAGAAATGGTCGCGTGAAAGCAATTCTAGCACCACCAGATATAGCGTAGAATCCTTGATCGATCCCGGTGTCACAGCAGTGAAAATCGTCAAAAAACAACATGGTAGCGCGTCTGTATGGAAACACGAATCACGCTAATTCAACTTGGGTGGCGCAGCTAAAGTTAGCTAGGAACTACTTCTGTAAAAATATACCTGATGTACACGGGAATAGATCCGAGTCGAATGGGTGTTAGGTGACTGCACTAACTTAATAGAAAGTTGTGACCCTCAATGACAGAAGAGAGCACGTTTACTATACAACAAGTTAGGGCATTTCAAAGCGATCGAAGTGTTCTATGTTCACTGTAGACCACTTATGGTTCACCACAGTAGAGAATCTTCTCTATGTGTCTCCGCGGTTTGTACGGTCAACGCACTGGTCAGCAGATACACAAACTACCGCGGAAACACAAAAGAATGGTAACAATGTTTAACCAAATGAGGAACATCAAATTCGATTCATTTGAGGAAAGTGTGATAGAGAGCAAAGCCCAGTCATTACTATTAGGCTAAGCCCCGTAACTGAGGAACAAGGCTGAATAGCGCGTTAAATGTGCGTTATCTGTGGATTTAAATGTCAACCCCGCCAGCTTCCCAAATACGTCTAAATTAACCATTGCCACTCCGATTGGAACCAGTACGGGCAGGACATCTTTCGCCCTCCAAACTGTTCCGAAATTTCAATAGGGAATCTACACTAGTGGTGATTGGAACTTGGTTGCAGCCAAAGGCAACCGGAAACAGGCCTCCAGTTACTCCCACTCAAACACAATTAAAGGAAAAAGGCAAAGCTGTGCTTACACAGCCTCCACGGATTATATGCAGACCAACTGGGCGATTGACCATAATCCAGGCTTTACATAGTGCACCGTCGGTTATCAACATCAACGTTGCAGCATCGAGATCCGGTTCATTAAAAGAGAAACAGCATAATGATGTAAACCAGTAGAATTTCATATGTGACATCGTAGATGTTGTAACTAAGCCTGTCAACTTGACACGCGGCACCCATCACATAAACTCCCAGCACCACAATGAACCGAGACTCCTCCGCGTTGTTTTGACTCCCCTTAATGACGCTATGCTGCCCTGCTCCCGACAGGTCGCCTCCGGAATGAGTCACGTTCCGTCAGCACCGTCCCAGCTATATCGGAGAGCAAACACAAACAGACGAAGGAAGACTTGAAAGCATACCAGAAAAGAAGCCGTAACCATGACCATCCTAATACATGGTGTTCCCGAGGCAGGAGGTCATGATGATCGCGGGGCAACCACTCACGAATAGGAAAACTGGCGTGACATTCAAGAGACCTACTACTTGGAAAACGTCATGGCGCAATCGATCTCGGGGCTGCGCTGATCACCAGCTTAAGGGATGTGTCTCGGGGATTGTGTACGGGGTGCTTCAATCCCGAGAAATGTCAAGAAGGGTGCTGGAATGCTGATATGTGTTGTCAGCAGTTTTACTTCCCAGCTGCAGATCAAAACATTATCCACTAAGTAACCACACGAGAGCAGCATTTTAGTCGACCCACCTTCAGACAGCAGTTCGGATAGCATCACGACTAATCAACGAAGAACCAAAGGTAATGGCTTGATCCACGGGTCTGACCTAAGTGAGCCCATTTACGTAATACCAAAAAACGATTAGTAGCCGACCCTTCTCCGGTCGGCACAACATTAATTCCGAAACACGCGTCCCCCAACTCACTACTAAGCTCAGAGAACCTTTCCTGCATTTACACAAACGCATAAGGTCTCCCGAACAAGCATGCTGAACTGCAGGTAACTCATGCATCATAGGCCTGGGACCACATATTGGTAACTGGAACTTGGTTGCACTCAGGAAGTAGCCACGCCGACGACGCAGTCGCGACACATGGTACGTCTCTCCTCTCAAACGATCGCCCAAGCAAGGTAGGTGAGGTACTTTTATACTACTGCAGTGGCCTGCAGTTCGTACCAGTGGATGGTCCGGAAACGATTATCATAGACTCAATCTGGTACAGTCTGCCACTGACACGCGACTACACTTGTCTTGTGGCAGTTGTTCATCGTCTCCCGATGTCTACCCAAGACATGGAATCCCGCCTGATGTTAACCTTGGAGAGGGTCATGCGATGACGATACAGCGACGTCCTTATCTCAAGCAACTTAAATGCTCACTGTCTGGTAATTCCAGCATCCCCCTGCGAACACTTTAAGACTGACCTATGGGTTCTATTTGAAAGCATTCCGCTCTTCAGCCATGTCAGTTCTCCCGCCTGATTGAGAGTGGGAAATAAACAAACTGCTCTCGATTTAGTGTTCAAGAATGAAGAGCTCGTGAATGAGCAACCAAAGTTGGAGAGCCATCAGCGGCGAAGGGACCACCTAACAATGCTTTGCGACAATATGCGTTATGCGGAATATACACAAGAACATATTGACTTGTTTCGAAAAATCATAAACTACGAACTACTGACAAAACTTGTTAGCGATGCCATCTAAAATAGTAAAGTGGAAATTATCGCCATCTACAGTACGACTTGATTGTGATTAACCAGACCAGTTAAGCCTGCCGCTACATCCTTAACCTTAGAGGCAGTACAAAATTGTGAGATCAGCAGCTGCAACTGAGCACTCAGTACAGTCGGCTGGAAGTTGTCAAGTGCCCTTTCAACTTTTACCATTTTTGCTCCCATGCTACCTAATTTTTAAAGCAAGTTTCCAATAGATTCCACAACCTGCATTAGTCGTTTTGATTTCTGTTCACTGAGCGCTGACAGGACGTCAACAACCAGTGGGTTAATTAACCACCCTCCCCCCGAAATCATGATAAATGGATATACATGTGTGCTAAGGTGGATATAATGGTGAGTCCGCAGATACGTGTTTCACTTTAGTGCTGCATTTTCTGAAGTTGCGTGATTCAGAAAACCATTTAACGAATCTGTCAAAACCTAACTTTGTTTAGCTGGATTATACCATCGTTCCGTGGTGTAAAATAGCATTCAGCCACAGTTTATTGCGACCAGTAGATTCCAAGTATAGCTTGAAGCCATACATGTTGACGCATTTCGATGGTTGCTGTTAAAACGCCTATGCCGGAGACACATGTTGTTAAACAAATGTACCTTGGTACACTTTAATTGTTTACTAATGGTGCGGTATTCTAGTGCCGGCTGTAACCGTTGATCCCGGTGGAAACGAGTTCACTCAAGTCATCCAAGCGATTTTTCACCTACACAATTCTACTGATTCACCCTCACTCACCAAGAATAGGTTGCGCAGCAAGTCCCCTTTACGTGGAGAACAGCAAGCATAAAACAGCAGTCATTCAAACCACAAAGGCTGGCTTTGGACCAAATAAGGTCAATACAATTCATTTTTGAGTAATTTACCGCAGTACTGCACAAGCTACATAACACAGCCTACTCCGGACAAACACAAGATGCGTTTCGCTTTATTGGGGCTCATCAGTCGTGCGCATTCCATCGGTCCCCTACTGGGGATCGAACCCATGACCGCTAGAGGCAGATGCCAACTAATGAGCAGCTTAAGCCACTGAGCCAAGAGGAACGTTCGCTAGGCTACATAACTTGCAAGCTAACTGGGATATAGCACCACCTATCTTCCACCGTCACTGACAGTGGCTAGCCTGTGAGGTATTGACATCGTCTCGCTAGACGCTATATCCATAGCATCTACAACTAGGAAAGGCTGTTTATTTTATATCGCTCATGAGTAGCAGGATTTTAGTTGTAGTTTATTGCGGTATTCATCCCAGTAGTGAATAATCTACATAGCACATCTTAGTCCGGAAAAGCACAAGACACACTGGGATGAATACATCAATTCAATTCACTTTAGGCACTATACATTCAGATAGGGGAATTTTCCGCAGTTTGCACTATCGATTACAAATGGGCATAATTAAACGTGAAAAGGTCGCAAATAAGGAAACAAAATGCAAAAATAATGCACAGCATGCACGCGAGCAAACGCTCACGCGCCTTAAAGCAATGGTCACATATTGATTGAAAGAATTCTAAGAGGTTTTATTCGATTGACCAAGCCAAATTTTGTTAAAAGTATTCTGGGCAACTGGTTATTATTATTGCAAAACTAACAACTTGTGAGTTGTGCGCGGTATCTCAGCGGTTTTTAAAAAATCAGCGGAGTCAAACAGTCACATTACTGTTAAACTGGGACTGGAACAACAGAAGATTCGCGTGAGTGTTCCCAGTTGCTCAGGATTTTAAGCCAGAATCTGTAAGGTGCTCTGACTTCTTAACCAATGTAAAAATAAGAAACACCTAAAGCACCCTAGCAAATCAATTGCTGCCCACGGTTTCTGCGTTAGCAGTCCCTACTGTGCCGGTCACATGGAGTAAGTAAAATACGGGCAGAAAAAGGAATGTAAATAACAAGGTATGTTCGGGAGAAGGGAAATGTTTCCTGTTGCCACCAAGTGGCCTCCTAATGGCGTTCAAAACTACTGAGCATCTGAGCAAAGGTGGGAAGTAAAAAGCACCTGATTGCCCACCTTAATGGGCGAATTGGTTGGTTGACTTCGGATGTCTTCTCAGGCTAGAGCATATTGCACCATCAGCACTAGGTAGCATTTAGTAGACGCATGCTGAAAAACCTGATCTTCCGGCCCATGGGAAGAGTCTCTTGCTTCGTCAAAAATAAAAGGTTAATATGTTTAAATCGATTGAAGGCGGGTGTTGACGTTTAATTAAAGCCAATTAGGAATAGACATTGTATATTATTATATAATATTAGATATTATTCTTATTACCGAATATAACCTCGTTCTTGGATAGGTCAACAGCATACCTTGCAATATCAAAGTCATGTGTTAAAATTTGCGCACCTAATCGTCAGCCCTCGGTAGCTCAGGTGGTAGAGCAGCGGACCGGAAATTCGTGGACCGGGGTTCGACTCCCCGTCGAGGCATATTATTGTGCGTGAATTTTAATCGTGACTTCTACTTTCCACAATATCAAAGTTGTTCAAAGCCTAAATCCCTGTTTAAGCCGACAGCGTAAAAGGCAGCAAAAAGAGAAGTGAAATCGTTTCTCCACGATTTTGATGTCATCACCACCTGATGTCATTTGGGTATGTTCAGCGAAACGTGCTCTGCTATTGGTCGGTTGTGGTGACCGTAATGCATGGAAACATCTGCTTCGCTAACCAACATATATCTAAAGCGACATCCCTTGATCCAGCTGGGAGGGAATATGCTTTCCTTCCGCCCGATCTTTTTCTAAAGTTGTTGAATCGTAGAAAGTGGCTCAACAGCAACGATGCACATATGCCGCTGGCTTTAAACTGAAACTTATCCCGTTTGCCAAACAATCCAATGGTTTGATAATTACACTATTTCATCGTGAATGGAGAGCAAGTGAGAGAATAGAGGAAGCATAAAGTTAGAATTGTCACATGTCCGTAAGCAAGAGCAACACGCGGTAGAAAAGCCATGTTTCCTGCACTACAGGAAAAGTAATGCACCGTAGGGAACACTATTCGTCACTAGCAAGTGGTGCTAAGAAGAGGTTGTGTTAGAGGTGTGTAGTGAATTCCTAGCTGGATATTGCATTTAACATTTTCAATCTGCGTATAACCATTTTGTAAGCTAACCCCCTCTACAGCGATGATTAACTGTCCAAAAATAGTAGGTCTATAACCGGTAATATACGGTACGTATTGCGTCTACTCTGAACTTCTATAGGGTCAAAGATAGCACTGTAATCTCTCATTCAGATGTCTTTAAAGTATGGTCACCTATTCATCAGAAGACCGAATCTCCAATTCCACAGTTCTGAAGCATGTGGAGGGTGATGCAGTGGCTCAGACTGTCGAAAGCCTTTACGAAGTCCAGATAGAATACGTCAGCCCTCACGTCGCCTTCGACTGATTTCTTGCAACTGGAGCGATCATGCAGCAGGTTTGTTGTACAAGATCGTTAGTGGCGGAGTTCATTTTGTTTTTGTGCTATGAGTTTGCATTCTTCCAGACAACCAACTAGTGTTTCCGTTTTTATTATCTCTATGCCTTTGGGAACTAAGGGAAAGAGTGTTATCGAGCAATGTGTGACCAGATCTGTACTACTTGCTCCGTGGTGAATGGGAGTGGCGATTCCTTGCTTGCACACTTTTGGAACACGCATCTCGTCGAAACATCATTGACAGATTTGATTAGCACATAGATAGGTATGCTTGCGCATAGAAACTAACCTAATCAAAACATCTGTGGCCGTAAACGAAACATGACTATGTCCTGGTGGACAGCGTTCGTGACGTAGTTGTACTTTAGAGGCTTGGGGGAATTGCTGACGAAGGGCGTTGGCCACTACTGTTGTAGTTCGTGCTTAACCATGTAGCGTACTCAGGGCAGGACTTCATCGCTGCACCTTGCGGAGTTTGTTGTCGTTTCTCTAAAGGAGCTCGGAGTTTGAGCAAAAGTTCTTGCCTATAACCAGTTGATACCTTAGTTTATCGTCACCTACCCGATTCACGCAATGAGCTCATTAGATAATGTGGGTTACTAATGTTTCGGCGCTCGATGGCACCTTGTATTTTCATCAGTAAATCTCTCTCTCCAATCCAACTAAAAATGACCAGCTGGCTGAATTAACAAGTCTAGTCAGAACACCGGTATTGGCAATGAATTGATAACTGCTGGAGTTTTCTGCAAAATGCTCGACATAACAGATGTATTTGACCCACCGTATAGATATATTGGTCTTCTTCAAAAGGATGCAGATTCAGGATGGTTTATTTGAGTGACACTTGCACTCATAATACAAGTTTTCCCGTTGTGCAGTTTTTCAGTTTTAATGACGACAACTTAAAAGATATGTATCCATTGCGGATATCTGTAGTGAATATCTTAAAATGCCGGAAACGTGCCCCCTTGGGTATATAAAAACCTACATCGGCTTGTATTCACTTAAACAGAAGTGTTGCATGATTATCGTGACGCAAAGCACCATCTGTCGACGCCGTTTCGATCGGAAGCTCTTCATTAATAAATATGCGGTCCAAATTACTTGGTTTGTTCTCTTCCGTGAATCTTGTGGTGAAACAACGTGGTTGTAAACTAATAATTCAGTAATTGGCTCATAAAATTCCATTTCGAATTGTTCATGGAGAAACGCTGGGGTTTGTACGGTGTGAAGATTGAAGTCACTAAGCAGAAGAATGTGGCTTCGTGTGGTCGAACCTCAGAGTAAAGATTAGGTGGTTGTCGGTTTCTAAAGTAGGCGATGGAGAGCTGTACACCACAACCACTAAGCATGTGTCACAACGTCTTAGGTGATGACGGCACCAATCGAGTAGACCCATGCCTTGTGGTGCCCACCAAATTCCATGACGGCTTTTAGTTAAGCCATTCCACTGGGCTCCACCAGTGAGTAACCAGTAACCTGCAGTCGTATCCTTGCTACGTTAAGTCCAATTTTTGTTAGGTGCCTATTACAAACTAAACTCCTTTCTTTAGAAGGATCTGTGGAGTTACTTCACACTGTAATACCAAGTTCAACAACCTAGGACCATACAAGCATTTCAATTCACGAATTTCAGTAATGCAAGAAGAAACAACATTTTAACAGAATTTACTGCACTCAGCAATTTCGCGTATTCTCGTCACCTGTTTACATACAGTTAGTGGAAAACAGTGTGATGTTGAGAGCAAACAATTCAAAGCGGCCGAAGGTCCTTAGGCTCACATGACCCGTTCCGAGGGAAACGCAATCACTAGCCTCACCGGTGAAGGGTTAGTGTGGTCACGAAATCCGTTTGCTTGCACAGATTTGGCTTCAGCCGCCTAATTGCTGCCGCCTCCGCAAACTGTAGTAAGCGGGGATTAGCTTGTTTGCTAACTACCCTGACATTGCCACGTGGGTTTTGGCATTCAGGGCAGTCAAGTATGTGGCGGGCAATAGAGCTAGTCGGTAGCTTCGGACCCTTGGCGATCATGTTTCGCGGAACATGCCCTGCAATCTTCGCTGACAGCCTTCTCTCAGTTTGGCCTATATACTTGCTACCGCAAGTACAATTAAAGAGGTAAACGCATGAGGCGGTAACTTGAGAGTCCTGTCTGTCCAAGTTGGATTTGCAGAGTAACCTTCTGACTTGTTTCAATACAACTAGCTCAGCCGCATGGTAACACTTATTACTTGATTGACGGAGTAGATGCCCGCATCTTCGGTCAACTTGATCATCTTTGAACGGCAATGTAATGAATACATTTTTATTCGGGACATCGGTTGGTGGTGTATCTCCGGATCGTGTTTTTGCTTACCGAGCTATTAATCGCGCTGGATACCCATTCTCATGTACTGTCAAGGTGACTCCTTCTAGTTCATGTTCGATTGTGTCTAATGAGCAAATTTGACGAGCTCTAGCAAAAGTGGTGCGTACAAAAGCTCGTTTATAGTTCATTGGGCAAAAGCTAGTAAAGTTTAAGTATTGTCCCGTCCATGTTGCTTTTCTGTACACAGATCGGACGAGTGTACCATCTGGCTTTCTCTGTAACTTAACATCTAAGAAGTGGAAAGATCCGTCGGACTCGTTTTCCATTGTGAACTTGATGGCTGGATGGCACATATTCATCAGTTTTAATCAGTGCGCCGCCTGTTGAGGTGTGTCAACGAGGATGAATGTGTCATTTACATACCGGCAATAAAGGTGTACATTTTGTAGGTAAGAAGCTAACACAGTGTTTTCCAAGTGGCCGAGGAAGATACCAACCAAAACTGGGCCCAATGGTCTGCCCATGGTCGCACTGTCGACTTGTCGATACAGGGTTCCATTAAACCGGAACTGAATATCTTTTGTGCATAAGCGCAGTAATGACTTGAGCTGGAGCGCTGGGAACCCGACTTTGTCAGCGTGTCTGGCTATTATATCTAGTTTTTCCTCCAAAGCGACGTTCGTGAACAATGAAGATACATGGAAAGAAACCAGATGCTTTCCCTTTACATTTAAATTACTTATCTTGTTGACAAATTCAAATGTGTCACTTAGACTGTAACTCGTCAGTTCCCTCCGGATGGGCTCAACAAGTTTCGATAGCCATCGTGCTAATTTTTGGTATGGTGTGTGTACCATTGAGACGATTGGACGTATTGGGACACCTTCCTGTATATAAACAGCTGACAAGAATGCGTGAAATTGCTGAATTCAGTAAATTCTGTTAAAATGTTGTTTCTTCTTGCTTTATTGGAATTCCTGAAGGGAAATGTCTGCATGAAATTTCTAAAGAAACGCCTCCCCCTTGAAACATTTCGCTCGTTGGACTAATTAGTGGAATTACGTTGTTGCATTGCTAGTGAGACAATGCGTGCGATTGGTTACAGTGAATGCCTGCAAACGTCAAGTTACCCGCGTCGGTTTGTAAAGTCACTGCGTAAGGACAGTTTACCCGTCAATGTCCGGAAATTGTGAAGAGTAACTAAATCCCACATCGAAGCGACTACTCAGCGCATTGATGAATTAAATACCAGGGTGAGATGTGCGGACCAAGTACCCAATTGCTTAAACATTGTATGCCGTGCAAAATCCTTCAACTTCCTTCGCAATTTGTTACTAAAAACGCGTTCAAATACTAGAAAGCATCTAATGAGTTCCATGTCACCGGAATGTTTCAACGATCAGTTGCTGTTAGAACCTGAGAAGTATGTGTTAAATCCATCAACCATCCCCATGAGTCGTCACTAACTTGAAGCTTTATCCCTTGGTTTAAATTTTCAGTTCCACCAAACAGATGTGACAGAGTAGGAATTGAAGCCCAGTTTGAGCATCTGTACGAACAACTGTCCAGTTTAACACTGGTCAGCGAGGATGCAAGCGGCTGGTTTAGAGCTAAAAGGGTAGATTTGGCTAACCAATTCTGTGTCAGTGAAACTGAAAAATGTAGATTCCTTACGAAGGATCATTGGGAATTCTTGAGGTAGCTGCAGAGAAATGAAAATCTCGTAATACTGAGACCAGGCAAGGGAGCAGGAGTTGTGATTTTCGAAAAGCAACATTATATTCAGAAAGTCCAATCAATTATTGCGGATTCTAATCGTTTCGTTCGGGATTTAAAAAACGGAGCATATGGAAAAGTTAATAGTCCGTGAATTGGAGAAGATTACTCTGCCAATCCAACTTGGACAGACAGGACTCTCAAGTTACCGCCTCATGCGTTTACCTCTTTAATTGTACTTGCGGTAGCAAGTATATAGGCCAAACTGAGAGAAGGCTGTCAGCGAAGATTGCAGGGCATGTTCCGCGAAACATGATCGCCAAGGGTCCGAAGCTACCGACTAGCTCTATTGCCCGCCACATACTTGACTGCCCTGAATGCCAAAACCCACGTGGCAATGTCAGGGTAGTTAGCAAACAAGCTAATCCCCGCTTACTACAGTTTGCGGAGGCGGCAGCAATTAGGCGGCTGAAGCCAAATCTGTGCAAGCAAACGGATTTCGTGACCACACTAACCCTTCACCGGTGAGGCTAGTGATTGCGTTTCCCTCGGAACGGGTCATGTGAGCCTAAGGACCTTCGGCCGCTTTGAATTGTTTGCTCTCAACATCACACTGTTTTCCACTAACTGTATGTAAACAGGTGACGAGAATACGCGAAATTGCTGAGTGCAGTAAATTCTGTTAAAATGTTTTTTCTTCTTGTGTTATTGAAAAACCTAGGACCACGTCCTTTGTTATTAGATGACGCGAGAACCCTTGTCACCGAAGTACCCGTGACACTTTCTAGTGAGAATGTCTCACAG
>CALYDF020007806.1:0-12204 GCA_944474145.2 Dicrocoelium dendriticum | reverse complement strand
GGTGTTTATTTGGGTGAAACATAGCTCCCCTAGAAATCTGAAAGATAGTAGCTGCTGATTTCCAAAATGACGGCAGTATTGACGTTAGTTGAGCGAATTGTGCTGAGCAACTGGGCATTTGCGTGAAATGAGTTCGAGGTAATCCATTGGTATCTGTCACCCTTGAAATGCTCACCAATAATCGGTTGTCTCTGCACCGATACTAACAATAATTAAAAGACGGTTGGACGATGCACTCATTCACTTTCACATTGTTACTTAACACTAATACGCCATCCTACACCTGGAGCATACCATCGAATTATTTGTCGTTAGCTGTGGGTGCTGTGAATCTAAGAGGATCGCAGGACTACACCGGAACCAACGTTAAGTCCTCATTTTCATATTTAAATTATTAACAATTTTACTGCCCTTATTATCGTGATTGTTATGTTGATGTCCCCACCAACTATCCGACGGGACTTGTAAAGCAAAGCTACTTAACCCGCATAAATTCATTTTGCATTTTTCAATGGCAAAGTGGAAGCAGTCAGGTTACAAAATCAAGACGGCGGAATACCAGGGTGAATAATGTCGTTAAACAGTGCTAAATATCCGTGCAATATTTAATTGCCGTAAAGCTTCGCATTGTTTTACGGTTGCTATTTGATATACGAATGGAAAAAGAATACACGGTTAATCGATCCGCGCGTTTCCGACGTTTATATGATGTTACATTTTGTCTGGCTGAAAGAATCACTCTCCGTATTCAACACATATGCGATGTCCAAACTGGAAGTAGCCATAGTTTATACTACGTCTTATTGGTGTGTTACAAACTAATACATGAAACATTATTTAAGGTTAGTCCAGCGGTGTAAAATGTATGCTTATTATTTACTGGTGCTGAGATTTTTCAATGAAATATAGCCCTCAGCCAAATGATTAACAGTTTGCCAGCCGTACAATTCCTAAATTGTTAACCTTACACTAACAGTCAACTTGCGTTTTATTATGCGAATCGTTTATTTACATTAGTATTTTTTTGCAGAAATGCGCTGCTTGGAAACGCTTTTTTATAATCGACGTGAAAAAGCAGTGTCGCATGCGCGGGAAGAAAGCGAACTTTGAGTAAAACTGGCTGTTTCATATGCCAGGTTGAACACGCAATATATGTTAAAGGAAGGGCAACAAATCATCCCGCGGGTCTAGCAATGAAAAACAACGCGCTGTTTTGACCGATCCAATCTAAAGTCAGTTAATAACCGTTAATATATGACTATTAAATGAGTATGCCTAATGCAACATAAATGGTCTTTAATGCCATTATCATAATAAGCAATACTCGTAAAAGTCAAAAGAATTACTTTGCACTGCGTGCAACGCGAATGAATTGAAAAGCCCTTAAAATGCCGTGGTTCTGTGATGAACGTAATAAATAAAACAAGACCACACGGTGATAAATACCACAATATTATCAGTCAGCCATTTCTAAACATTGTCGCCAAATGGCCCTATGCACTAAAGAGCAAGTATTCAGCTGCGCGATGCGGCAGAAGCATATTCAATTATCATGCAGTAAAAGGAGTTATGATCATTAAAATATTTGTTTTTACTCACGCTTTTAAGGTGCAGTTAAACTCGCGATTTGGAAACTTATTATTTATTGGGGTTTCGATTCTCCTTAGGAGTCCATTTTAAATGTGGATCTGCAATACCTAGTTTCCATTATTAAATAATAAGTTCCAAAAGCTTGCGAAATTTAACCAGCAAACATGAGGCACATTTGTAGTGGTATGTCATTAAAATACATCTAAATTCTCATGTTAAAATGCTGACAGGTGCTACGCATTTATGTTTTCATATTAGGAAGTGTAATATTATGTGGAGTCTTTATAAATTCCTGAGATCCGTGTCTTTAATTATTCAAGGAATCTATGGTTTAATACTCCATCTGGTGCGCGACAACAAGACTAATTGCTGCAATCATCTAAGCCTTGTTGCCAACACAAGTTAAATAGATTGCAGTTTCGCCTGTATCCAACAAAGGCAAATTCTCCCGAGAAGTCATGACTGATGAAATGTTCCATGAAAATGTCAACAATATAAATGCTTATACATTTGCCAATATATTTATCTATAAAAAAACTATTTATAGCTGCGGCAATCAGACAGGTCAGAGTAAATCACGCCTCTCGTGAGGCTTCAGAATTTGTGGGTCAAACCGCAGCATAGTAGGGATAATCAAACAAAAAGTTGATGAAGTTATTACATTGCAAGTTACGTATACTGATTTTAATTAGATGAAATCAAATGCTTGCAACATATTTGTCATTTGTAATGCAGGGTCGCATAATACATTTACATACACCAGACCTTTCACACCATTGCTTACTTTTCCTCTTTGAAAACCATATGATTTTCAGAAGTAGCATGCATACAAAGTGACACAAAACACGAAGGTAAAGTAGAATCGAAATAATTCGGATAGATTCAACTACCCTTCATAAATATATGCATTTAATTCAGTGTCAAATTCGCTTGGATCAATTCATTCGTAGGCATCCAGATTTAAATATCGCTTAGGTCTGCAGAATAACGTGCCTCGGCACAGCTTATGTTTCCGTATTACAATTTTCCGCTTGACCATGCTTGCCTACACGCAAAATGTCTTAGTCCATTGTTATATTATCTGGTCATGATGTGCACGTCGCTTGGGCTGAGAATTGCTAGTTTCGTAGTAAAACTCGATTCAATTATTTCGAATATTTCAAACCAGGTGCATTTGAGGAGAGTACATTTCTCACAGCCGCAGATAGTTAATTTAACAACTTCAATCTGGTGTCCAGCCAATTGGATCATTCAAGTCTAACATTATTACTTGTTAAAACCTGATATTCCATGGAAAAGAAAGAGCAAACTAATTCTTCAGCTAAATGTTTAGCCAAAACAATCTAAATTATTATGTCAAAGAAAATTGTTTGGAGAAGCAGTGTAGCCAATTGGCTCGCCGGTTACGCCTATTTTTAATATATTCGTGTCAACGGGCTCTTACGAAGAACAAAATGCTTAAAAGCAACATCAAATGCTCGTAGAAGGCAAATATATATAGCCCTAACATCACAAATAAGGCAAACTGATACAACGGAAGGCAATGAGACTCATCATAATACCAGTAAAATGTTTCGAGCAGCCTTCTAACTCGTGGTACATGCACATCTCGACCAGCCTTTGTACCGCATACACATTCCTGTTTCCGGTCAGCCTTTCCAACTACAAATAACTTACGCTTTCATATTCCTAAGAAACACAATTTCTTCTAGTCTTGCCTCCACATCCACAAAGGTTCATTTTTCGGCCTGTTCCGTCATTATACCATATATTTTCAATGCACTTAATTTCAGGATTTTCTCCCGCAAAACATCCTACGTGAAGTATTTACAGATTTCACAATCGCGCTAAATAAGCAAAGGTGAATTACGCTGCAGCCGCCTATGCCTGGTTATTAAGGGTGAGTTTTGCGCAAGACTTTCGTTGTTCTTGCTATTTTCTGGTTTGTGTAGTCGCGTGTAAATGTCTGCGTTCGATAAGGAACGCACTCAACGTTAGTGTGAAAATTTGTTATGCATAAGTCCTCTGGTGCGCGAATTGAACTTACATCAAACATCTTATCGGTGTGGTGTAATATTATATTCTTGGTACGAGCAATACTATAGTATTTGTGCCGGTTTGTTATACGCTTAGTGTAATATGCTGTCACGAGTCCGTTCATTGAAGTTTTAAGCCGTAGCAACCTGGTGTAAACCTTGCTCGTCCAAGAAGCAGTCATGGCAAAGTATCGAAGGAAGTGGGCTTCATTCGGTTTTTAAGTCACAAATATCGGCGGGGCGAAACGGCTATCTCCGCGGATACCGCGGAATTTTGCTTTACCCAGTGGATTCTAATTTTGCTTTAGGGTTGCTGTGTTATGTGTTTTACCATGCGAATTGTAAACCAATACGTTTCTTTTGGTTTAATTTCCCATCGTGTGAGTGCTCTGACGTGTTTTAGCGTGACGGCCGGCGCAAATAACACTCATCAAGTTGACCATTCAGATAGGCCTTGCTGCCACCGATAATAACATTCCAATGCTTCGAGGTCGCCTATGATACGCAGACAATTGCAGTCAAGTCCATTAGATCTGTGTAACCTTATCTAGCTGCATCAGAGTTTACTATCCGCAATGCGTAGGTAAACACATCCAAGTAGTGGCCAGAAAAACAATTTGCATAACAAATTTTGGTTTGGCCCATAATGTTAAGTCATTCTAGTGGTACCCTGTCTATATTTGCTCATGAAAATTGCGATAGCATAACTGAGAAAGTCGCTCATTTTTAGATACAAAGATCGATTCCACGGAGGAAAATATGATCACGATAATATATCACCTATCTAAAGTAAGCATTGTATTTAAGCAGAAGAAGAAAGCTAGACGCTCCAACCGTACTGCAGCGTCTGTGACTCTAAACCCAAGTAGCCACCTCATTCATATACGTGGACAAGCCGCAAACATGCCTGCTTCCACTTCTACAACTATATACGCTTCACTTGGAGATTCGACCATAACTCCGACAGATAAAGCCGAAGACAATCCGGTGCAGGTAACAGGAAGGTAACGTACGCAAAGATTGCCTAGACGAACGCAGCGGGAGCGACCCACATAGATCCACCTTCTGTAGCGAACACGCGTGCTGCAACGTAGCTTTCACTGTTAACAACCGTGTTGCCTTCTAAACAACGCAAATTACCGGCAAAATGTTAAAGCCGGCACACGCTAGACAAAATCATGCTGCAGTAACTCTTGTGTGCACCAATGTTCGTGAGTCCAAATCAGGCACAATAAAACGCAAGTTACAAGACAATCGCAACCACTGGAGTTTCATCTGCCATGCGATTGGTATTCGGATTGTGCCTGCAGTGCGTCAACGTGTAGCGCGCCCTCCGACCTCAGTGTTCTCAGGTGAACCCATAATTCTTCAAGTAACAATCGACCCAGCAGATGAGAGACAGGCTGTCCTGCTCTCGGCATTACATCTTCGCAACTTACTGAGCACAGTGTGAATATTACCCGGGCTACCTTGGAAAGGTGGTGCAAAAGATGCAGTTGTCCAACGCAGCATTTTTAACAGGGATAGTAAGAACACCATATTTGAACATGGTGTTTCCGAGCTTCTACATTTTGCTGATCACAAAGCGCATGCACATGATATTGAACAGTGGTGCTGCATCCGCGAAGCATTCTCATTTGACAATGTTATTGCCAAATCCCTGACATGAGTTCCGTCATCAAGTAAATAAATTGGATGCAGTCCATGACGAATGAAAATAATATCACACCACGAGGGAATGACCCAAGTCTTATTGGATGGCTGGTTAAAGTTTCAAACCTGGTGGACAACACAGATACGGCTAAAGGCGGCAGGCGAACGGACAACATTCGTAAGGAATTCGATAGAACCTTCAAGGCTGCAAATTGGTTTACTGTGCAGTCCCGTGAAGAGACCGACATAACAGCACCCACCGCAAACAAAAGGACAGAGCACATCACGATTGAAACCGTTGTTCAGGAACGCTTAATAATGCCATGCAAGTTTACTGCAGTTTATAAAACAGAAGACGATTAATGGCGTCCACCTAACGGCCGAATTAAAAACTAACACTAATTTGACATCTATTGACTCACTGTTAACAACAAAAGCATTATCCTGCATGTACACGAAAGCCCAAGGTCTTTTAAGTATGTTGGCCGAACCTAGAGAACGCCATGCCTCACAAATTCAGAATCTCACCATGAGTACACAGACAAGATTAAAGCTTGATATAACCGATTCTGAGATAAATTAACCCGGTATGCCTCTGTTTCGGACCGATAGAATGGCATTGGTTGGTGGCGTGACTTTCTATCATAATACAAACTTCTGATATGTGGTTATACGTTATCCGGAAAGCCGTGCTGCTGATTCGCTTTGGTGTCGCCTATGGTTGCGAAACAAGGACAAATGTCTACTAGCCTTGATTTAATGCCCACCAAACTCAAAGTCCGAAATGGAATCCAAACTAAATCACGTCTTTCAGTTTGCTTTGAACAAGTCCTATACACACTTTTTTATCGCTAGAGACTTAACTTGCACGACGTAGAAGCGCCAGCAACCGACGATACGCAGTATAAAGCCTTCTTTGAAGAGCTAATTGCTAGCCATGCTCTCAACAACCACGTCACCTAACCCAACCGATTTCGAACTGCTAACTAGCCGTCGATACTAGATGTTGTGTTCAATAACGAAGGACACATTGTTGACTAGAGAGTTGCAGAAACACCACTGGGTCGTATTGATCAAGTTGCTGTACTCTTTGACTATATATACTATGTGGAGTATCCTGAAAAGGAGGGTCATAATGAACATATTGTCACGCACTATAATCTGTTTTTACGTTTGCTAAGGATACATTTTGGACATACTTAAAAGAATGCCCCTACATTTTGCCTGGAATACCTTTAATTTTCTCTTAGCACAATGGTAGCGAACGCAACGGAACAGGTGTCCATACAACTAGAAACAAGCACGTCATTTCTGCGAAGCCGAATACGTAGATAAATGTTCTGGGGGGATTTTGCATGGCGACATCACAAGGACTGCTCGAAACCCGAAACCAGTTATTTATACGTGCGCATCGTAAATTTTATGTGAAACTTAACCTGGAAGGCAAGGTCACGCATCAACAGGCCTTAGTGCAGCTGGTCTTTAAGAATCGCAAAATTATGTACATGCACATTAACGGCCTTCGAAAGGTGAAGCGAGGGATTTCAGCACTAGTCACGGCTGCTGGTTGCACACGGTCAGCAATAGAAGAAGCCGAAATATTACGGCTATATTACTCCCAACCTTTGCAGTAGATAAGGAGCTCAAATATTATTCTCTTTTCTATTACTCCACCATCGGGTTTATACGACCTCACCTACAGTGCGGAAGTCCAGTTAAAGAAATTGTTATTTTGCGTATCCACAATTCTGCTGGAGTTGACAACATCAAACCGAAGGCTCTGCAGGCGGTTATTACTGCTCTAGCAGTACAACTGGTTGCTTTTTAAAAGCGATGTGTAGAAGGAAACCATATAACATCAGTGCGGAACTAAGGGGATCACAACCGCTATCCATAAAGTAGGTAGCCGCACTGACGCTTCCAACTACCGTCGAATAAAACTACTTCTCGTATTAACCCGATTGATGAAATCAATCATCTCAAATGCACAGATTTAATATCTGGACAGCTACAATTTTATAGCCCCAGTGCAACTTGACTTTTCTTAAAAGCGTTCATGTAATACTTACCTATTAATAGCAGATAATAGCTGGACTGAAAGTGTTGAAGTTGTAATACGCGTCAGTGTCATTTACCTGGCATTTTCAAAAGCGTTTGATCGCTTAGACTATTCAGCTCTCCTAAACAAGCATCGGAACTACGGCAGTGGCAACCCAATCCTTATTTGGATTAGCAATTTTCTACACGAACAACAGTCCGAGAATCATTGTCAGATAAAATCGACGTGCTGTTGGTGTACCACAAATTTGAGTGCTTGAACCTCGTCTATTCTTGTTATTCATTAACGGTTTGGTAAAATCATTTGCATCCGATTTCCTAATTTTTGATGATTTTATCAAGATATTTTGGAGGATCAGAGGACCAGAGGCAAAGTACGGCTCCAGTGTGATTTGAACACGTTTTCGATCTGGTCAGTTAAATACTCCCCACCAATCAACATAAACAAGTGTCGCGTTGTACAATTACGCCTTAGACATGACTACACATATTTGTTTGGGAAAAACGGATTGCAGACCAATTCCCAGGAACGTAACCTCGGAGCTCATAAAGAGCGACTTCAGCTGTTCAATACAGGCTGAGGTAGCTGCGAACGGAGGTAATCAGCACGTCAGCATTCTGCGACGAGCCTTCGGGAGATTTGATCTACTAATTTTTCCGGTGATGCACAATTCCTACGTGCACCTGCACCATGAATACACTATCGAAGCTCGACAACCTTGGTTAAAGCGCTACCTACAGGTGTTATATGCATAAAAAAGGGCAAACAATTGTAATTGGCCTGCGCTATCACTTGCCAGCGACGACTGAATTTGCTGGGAATTTTCAGCGGACGCGATCTAGCGCGACGATCTTATATTAGCGTTATTGAGTAAACCCAACCACGTTTGCCGACATTTGCTGAAACTTAGCATCAACATGCAGCTCAGGGTAAACTGATTAAAATTGAAGGTCCAATAAAGCCGTCTCAAGTTTCGACGTTATTACTTTTCCCTTCGGGTTTGCAAATCCTGGAACGCACTCCCTGGCACAGTTGTATCCTCTTCTACCTCGGAAGTTTTCAAAAAACCCTTAGGTGTTGCTCTTAGCACCCAGCATTTTGTCACCTAATCTCCTCTATTTTGGATTACGCCAAGCATGCATTTCAATAAAATTTATGTATCAAATAGACACAAGTGAGCGACCATATTTTACTTTTGTTACGGCTTACACGAACGAGCGCTGCACCCCAGTAAACCACTGGACATGTACGCACGACATTTCTATGTTACACTGATGTTATTTATCAAAGTATTCATCTCGGTGGACGCTCAGTCGATAAACCAGATATATTAGGATTGCATTATCTTCACCGTAACCGTCCCACGTGACGTGTCAATTAACTTTTTTATCCCGTGTAAAATCATTGTTCATTATTCATTATTTATTATGTGCAGTTAGTTTACTGATTTTCCCAAGCACCGTCTGTGTCAATCAGATTACCAGCTTGAACGACTGAATTTGATGCAGCCAAATAACGTAGAGGTTGCAAAGAATGACATCCGTATATGGGACAGTCACAATAGCACCACTTTTTGCCACCGGAAAGTAAGTCCTTAAGCTTCAAAAATAAACGTCAGTTGGGTCGCAAATATCTTTCGTTAACTTTGCGCTTTGGGATAGACTGCAGTACTTGCCTAAAATACGTTCATTCACGATGTGCTTGTTTCCTCTCAGTCAGATCAAAATCTTTGTATTATCACGTATTTATTTTAGTTCTGCATTGAGTGTACGTCTATTTCACTCTTAATATGTAAAACTGGGCTGTCACAGAGGTGCCATATGCTGACAAAGAGTGTAGAGCAAGCAGCAGCCGTGATAGCTCTCCCAAAGTAAACAAACAAATGAGTACCTCGAACACGATGCACTACAGCTAGCTCCAATACAGAACAGTGTAGACGGACCGAAAACCATGGTAACCATTCAGTTAGCCAAGCCAAATCCAGCGGGTGCTGATTAAGATGCGTCCGCTACACATTTTGAACGAGAACCACTCTCCACATCAAACAATATTAATTGACCGACAATATACTCGTCCTTTTTGCTTTAAAGTTGCTAGAGGCTACTCCTCTTCTAACCCTTACATCTCTAAAACAATTGTATACTACCAACATCACCGCGGAACTAAGGACACTATGAGGAATCCAAACAAATGCAGCTGTCCGTCCTTGCAAAATATTATTAAGAATACCATACTTATCTGAGATGCACTCTAATGTTAGTAGTTCATATAGATAATCTACTAGACCACTGAAAACAGCCGTACTCCGTTTGTCAACTAATACGGGTTCAAGTTAAACTAAACAACCTATCTCCTTCTCATTTGTAACCCAGACTCCGTACACTTCAGGGTACGACTTTTACTCCAGATAACAGTTCATTCAGGTAACGATGCCGAGACGGTTCCCTTGTCAGCTACTTGACTCCGTATAACCACATATGTAGTGTACCTTTCACATTTTACTACACAACCTTCCAGTAAGCTGATAATATCACCAGCGGTGTCGACTATTCCTTCAAACTCCTCATACACTTCATCATCTATCAACATTCCTTTCTGAATCGCCGGCTGACTCTAGACCACCTGGTGTACAACATCTAGGAGCCCCAAAATACAATCATGGGAATACACGTTTTCAATCCCTTTTGACATCCAAGAATGACTGGTTATTAATCCAGGAACTCCGTAATCTAAAAGCGTTACCACAATACGCGTTTGGAACAAAAGTCGATAAGCGTATATGATAAGTGGTGGCCCCGACGATATGTGGTTGACCCAACGTCAGTTCGGATATTTCGAATCAGAAAACGTCTACCGGCCAGTCGTATCCATTTCGTCAAACGTCAACGATTTCATGTATGCTACTATGTCTGCCCAGCAACCAGGGGCAATTAACACCGTATCTACTAGTTGTTTACCAACATTTTGGATACAGTATCCCCAGCCATGGTTTATGCAGGCCGAGTCATGTTTGAAATCAATCGCATTCAAAGGATGCCTTAATGATTCATCACGTTATGTCTCAAAACCCACCAGAAATGTGGCTCCCTGCACAGGATATCCTAAAAACGAAAATTGCATACTAAAATTTAAGGGACTTGCTAATTCGTGTGCTTAGACTTAGTGAGCGTAAGAGAGGGCAGATTCTACTTAATGAAGAGCAGTTAAGCGCCCGCACTCCTACGAAAATATAACGAGTCATGCAACCTTTGCTAGGTAAAAATCCCCCCAGAGAATTCCATTTTCAAGCAGCTATTTATGCAAGGACCCCGTATACACCTACAACAGATACTGGCTAAAGCTCATCAGAATACCGAACTAAAAGATTTAGCCATTTTGGCTGAGAAAATGTTAGAGATACAAAAGCCAACGATCTCAAACTTATCACCTGGTACGTCTGAAGTCGAACTCGTTACAGCCGTACGCTCCTTGCAACCACAACTAGCTTCCAATAACATCACTAGACGAAGGATCAACTCTCGATATAATCTGCGGCGTACTCGGAGTGATGGTCGTCTCCGTGGCACTGTAGGATATTTTCTAGACGTTCGCTCAGGGGAACTTTAGAGACGTAAACAAAATCCAAATGAATTTCTTAACCAACATTATGCAAAATCTATCCTTATCCACGGTGTCTTCCAGCTCCAGAAAATAAAGGAGCTAGATACCCTGGTCATGACTGAAATAAATGGCATTTTCTTCGTGTAGTGCTCTCATCAGCACAATTTATGAATATTCTGACATCATGGTTACAAAGACTAGGTAATTACAAAGGGTATGGTCCTCGAGTACTTAAGGTATTCTAGCACATCTAACTGATAGACTAACATGTGAAAACATGTAGCACAACTAAGTAAAATGTTGCCATTCAAAATACCTGCGAATGCGAAAGGCACAGGGGCACAGATAAATATGGTAACAACGTGCAGGCAATTTTCCAATGCAATTCCGTCTCCGTGTATCTCAGAGCGGAGACAAGCGAAACTACGTCGTCAGTTGAAGGAGAACACCGCAAAGTTAAGCGTAGATTTGCACCGGAAATCATCATCCACAGGTACATGTTTAACCACTGATGCCTACAACTGCTTGTATAACAATGAACCAGATCTTCTCAGCAAGCTCGGCGAACTTCGTATTGGTCATGCATCCATGCCTTAGCACCTAGTTATAGTCACCAAAACATTGCTGAACACGGTCATATATGCTGAGATTGCTTTACACGGCATGACTTCCATACGAATAGATTAACCTAATAGAGAAAGCAGTGTCCACCTGGATCATTTATCCAAGACCATGGACCAAAAAACGTAAGTCTCTTAAGCTCTTTTGTCTTGCATGCAATTAAAACGGATAGTTGTGTGCTTACCAGCAATAGTTTACCGCCCTACAGTATCCAGCGTGGAAATGGATCAGTGCCTAACTTCTGCGATGAAGCGAATATTGACATGACTAAACAATCAAGTCATCCTAGTGGGGTAATTCAAACTGCACGAAATCAAAGTTCTAGCATTGCACAGCGAACAACTCAAGGCTGATATGCAAGAGGTGATCATCGATGTATCCATGTATAACTAGGTCTTCTCACCCAAGCGATTCCGAACGGATGACACACCGTCTGTTTTTGACCTTGTGCATATCCTGAAGAAACTAATGTTCGACAACTTGAACAATGGTTCAATATTGGCCCTAGAAACCAAGCGATGTGTCTCGTCCATTGCAGTGTAACTGTGTGTAAATCAGTGAGAACAAAGCAGAAACCTATTTTGTTTCACATTACGATATGTTGTCAAACCTGGCCTAAGAAACCAGCTGGTCCTACCTGGTCAA
>CALYDF020007805.1:0-12218 GCA_944474145.2 Dicrocoelium dendriticum | reverse complement strand
CACACAGACTGTGAGAGTTACGAATTTTAAAACAGGAGTCGCAATCCCATCTATTCCAACACGGACGAGGTTTGTCAGTAACCAATCAACACTAGCAACCAAGTCAGCGCAAGCTATTACACCAGCTTTTAGGGCAACGAAAACGTGATCTGACAGTAGTGCCCTGACGGTTGTGTACCCAAATATCCCCGCACCTACCGTCATCACATTGCGGGCTAAGTTATCGGATGACCAAGAAGATTGGAACTCAATGTATATGTAGATGTAGATTTTACTCGCTGCAAGCGCGCCGCAACACGGATCCTGTGGGATAAACGACTATCACGATGTCGCTTCGAGAGCGCGACAATGAAATAGGAACACCGAAGAGGAACAAAGTAGGCAAGATCACCTAAACAATCTTCAGACATGGCGTGCAAGAACTTCCTTCTAACGATGTTCAAGATTCCGGTAAGTACGGTTTAGAACAGTGGCAGTTCCTTCGTCGAAACGCTTTTCTTACATTATATCGTGGCGCTATCGAGCTTCAAAATACCTCTCTCACCAAATTATAGAGGATGCGGGCCTAGAATTCTAGACCATGGGCTTCAGTCGGAGTAAACAGCTAAGAATGTTTTGGATCTATGGTGGACAAATCGGGAAACTCTTCCATCTGAACTTCGGTTAAAGATTGCAGAAGCTTTGTAAAGTTCAGATATCAAAGCATCTGAAGCAGCAAATATACCGGCGAGGATACAGAAGCTTAGCTTTAATGCTGCTTTACTCGACTTAGACGTAGGTCTAAAAGAAGATTGGGACGCACCTTGGCCGAATCAAGTTTCAGATGAAGTATCCTTATTCTACCAACAAAATGAGTAATCACTGACTTCCCCTCGGTCAGCATTCTCCCACAATTGACCCCTTTAACGCTCTTTGGACTCCCAGATACCGAAAATCTAGGCTGCTTTTGTTCGAATGTTCAGGGACTTTTTAATAAACTGGCCGAACTGAAAGATCACCAAGCTTCCGGGTCATATGATGTCATTGGTATTACTCAATAGTGGTTGCACTCGGAAATGACGAACGATGAAGTTTCGATACCGGGCATGTCGCTGATCCGGAACGACAGGCTCACAAAAGTAGGAGGAGTAATCCTGTATTACCAAATGGATTTACATTGCGAAGCCTAGGAGCATGGAGCCCGCAGTTCCCCGACTCTCTTTGGTGCCGTCTGCAGGTATAAGGCAGAGACGCTTGCCTTATTGTCTTGATTTACCGTCCCCCAAACTCCACACCCGAAACCGACCGGCACCCTGCGGCTGCTTTACGACGCACCCTAAATGGAATAAACCCTTGCATCCTTAAGATCGGGATTTCAACGTAAGTTGTTTAGAAGACGCTTCCGCGATTGTGGAACAATTCAAAGCCGATCTACAAGATTTTGTAACTAGTCTTGCTCTTTACAATCACATCACTGCCCACTCGGTTCAGAACAGGTAAGGGGCCATCTGTGCTGGATCTTGTGCTTACCAACGAGGAGCATATGATTGATGTGTTGTCTGCAGACTGCGCGTTGGGGCCCAGAGATCTCGTCGTCATCAGCTTCAAGATCGACTTCTATGCGGAATATCGGAATGAGAATGATGAGACTGTGCGAATCATCACAAACTGCGGTCCAGTAACTCAGCTCGTCAGGGCTATGACTTGGTCGTCGCTTGCCGAACAACTCCAGGAAGTAGCCCGGTTCGGGTTCGTCAACAAATTCAGTCATCTGATTGCAGCCGCTTCAGTGATAACTGCTTGCAATACGTCTACGTCCGTTTCTTTCGTTAGGAGCAAAACTCGAATATCTTTAGAAGTGCGCAACGCAGCATGGCGAGTGTACAGAGAAGTCCATGCACCAGAGACTTGGGAAAACTACGTAGCCCAACGTAACCACTACGCTCAACTGCTAAGAGAAGACAAAGCCGCATATCAGCAGAACATCGCAAAAACCTTCAGTGCTAACCACAAAGTGCTGTACATGCACGTCAATGGCCTACGAAAGCTGAGGCAAGGAATTCCTCTACTCAGGATGCCCGATGGATCAACGAGAACGGCCATGGATGCAGCAAACGCGCCGCGGATGTAATATGCCCCTACGTTTCAGAGGGACTTGCCACCATACGATCTCCAAAAATTGTCATCTCATCGCCAGTATTAACCCACATTACTTGTACCGCAGTTGTGTAGCAGAAGCTGACGTCTCTACGCAAGCACAGCTTGCCGGGTGTTGATACCACTCGTCCAGAGGCACTACGAGCAGCACACAGCCAACTGGCTGGACCTTTGGCACACTATTTGCATCGCTGATTAGAGCGGAATCGGTTTCTTGCTATGTGGAGGCTTGGAATATTAACCCCGATTCACAAAGCTGGAAGCAGAACTGAGCCCTACAACTACCGCCCAGTATCCCTACTGCCTATACCATCCAAGTTCATGGAATCCATAGTTGCCGATACACTAGTGTGTTATCTGGAAAACTGTAACTTCATCAAGTCGGAGAAGCACGGCTTTTGTCGACAACGATCATGCACAACGAATTTACTAATCACACGCAGTAGTTGGACCAAGTTAGCTGACGCTGGAGAAGACGTTGATTTGATCTACCTGGATTTTTCGAAGGCTTTCCATTATCTAGAGCATCGGATACTACTCTCCAAATCCAGCAGTACGAGATTGGCGACCCTCTTTTAGCTGGATTGTCAACTTTGTACTTCAACGGCAATTAGTGGTCAGAGTTCAGAGCTGTGTGTCGGACCCCATACAAGTCGAGTACGGTGTGCCGCAAGGCTCGATTCTAGGTCAACGTTTGTTTATGGTGTTTATTAATGATCTTGCACGAGGAATCGCTTCAAACTTCCTAATGTTTGCCGGTGATATCAAGGTCTGGCGCCGGACCTAGGCAAACACCGACCAGCATCTTCTTCAGAGTAGCATAGATACGGTGTATGAATGGTTAACTTACTGCATTTCAACGTGAGTAAATGCAAGGTACTTTCCATCCGACATCAGAGCAGCTACTCATACCAGCTCGGAACGAATATAATAAAACAATCAACTCCCGAACTTGACTTGGGTGTCCTGGTTCAAGATGACTTGGGTTGCTACAGGCAATCCGATAAGGCCTCGAAGACTGGGAACCAACACGTCGTGCTGTTGCGACGGGCGTTTGGACAAACAAACAGCTCTATATTTCGACAAATGCTCAGTGTGTATGTTCGCCCCCATGTCGAATACTCAATCCAAGCCTGGCATCCATGGTTGAAACAGGACTTTAATGCACTGGAGCAGCCACAACGTCGGACATCTAAGAACGAAATTGGAATGCGCAATCTTTCATACCAGGAGAGGCTGCAACGACTGGGATTGTTCAATGGAAGCTATCGCAGACTACGAGGCGACCTGATTATTGCATACTTGATTCTGCGAGACCCACATCATGTGTGCCGCCCTGTACTGTGACTCAGCACCAATACAACCCTGAGGGGCCACTCACTAAAACTCGCTGTACAGTATAGCCGTCTGGAATGCCACAGCAATTTCTTTGTTATTCGTGTCTGTAACCCGTGGCATGCTCTCCCACAATCGGTCGTCTCTGCACCGACACTAACAGTATCTAAATGCGATTGGATGACACGCTCATCCACTTACACTTTGTTACTTAGCACTACGTCTCCATCCTACACATGGAGTTGCCCATGGAATTAGTTGATGTTAACTGTGGGTGATGCGAATCTAAGCGGATTGCAGGACTACGGCGGAACAAACGATAAGTTCTTATTTTCACACTTGAAGTACTAACTGTTTACTATCATTAACCTTGACTTCTACTTTCTGCGAACCTTTCGCTACTCACAAACATCCTTCAAGTAATCTACCATCACCCTTTGGACATCAGAAGGACAGTTACTTCGGTCCATTGGGAAGTGACGAGTGAGTGAGCCAATCTGCAACACCAGGACAGATACTGTGAGCTCATTGGCAATACGTCGCGCACCAAGCAGAAGTCATGTATTATATTGCGCACCTAATCATGAGACCTCGGTAGCTCAGTGGTAGTGCAGTGGACCGGAAGTTCTTGGGACCGGGGTTCCATTCGCCGTCGAGGCAGATTATTGTGTGGAGTTTAATCGTGACTTCTACTTTCTACGAATAATATCATTATTGTTATTTAGATATCCCCACCAACTATCCAACGGTACTTGCAAATCAAAGCTTTTTAACCCGCATAAACTCATTTTTATTGTAGTTTACCAGCGCTTCCTTCCAGGGCTTCACAACCAAGTGGGAATTAGTGCACCAGCAAACCAGCACGTATGACTGTCAAGTACATGGAGAAGCAGAGTCGGCATTGATGCACGCCAGGCGACTGTTATCGTAGGCTAGATCTACTGGCGAAGACACGCACATTATTTTATAGGAGTATTGCAACACCCCTTCAACTGATATCGGTTTGAGTCTAGTGCATCGCCTATACATCCGAAGGACTAGACCTCCGATGCTGGCCTTTAGCAAACTTTTGCGCCCAGTTTCGCCGCAGCATGGAAAATTACAGAACAGTCTGGGTGGACGAATGACCATTCAGAAACGCTACTGCTACTGCGGTGCACGGGTGCTACCGGAGATAACAGTAGGGGATAAAGTGGGGTTCAGCCAACACCCGATAAAATAAGCGCGATGGAATCAAGGTGTGTAGACGGCGAGAGTCGGTGCCGGGTCATACATGGAGAGAAAGCTTCCGGAAGTAGTCGAGTGTATTTGAGACGACACTGAAGACACAGTGAAGGATGATTTGTCACTGGTAAGAAAGCGTGTGCTTTACAAGTCCCGTAGGATGGTTGGAGTAAAAATGCAACTTGGTATGATCATGGAATAAGTAAATCGTTATTTCAAGCGGCCACCGAGTTAAATGCACCACTGCATAACGATAGTTTTAAGTGGGAATGGTATGTGCACACGCAAAATAGTATAGAGAGCTCTTATACTTCAGTAACTGTGTAAGGAATAAAAATGGAAACGACAACGCTCACTCGTTTGTTTCTTAATTTGACAGATGTGTTATGTTAATCCAGTTTAGCTACCTCCAGGCTAATCACATGGACACTTCTTCATGTATCCTCACCGCAACGTTGCGGAGGGCGCCGTTAAGCACATGGTTAGTTTCGCGTTATTTCGTCCTCCAAGTGGAACGGACCATATCAAGTAATGCAAGTTTGAAAGCGTTTCATCAAGGGGTTTTTTGAAAAGCGTTAATGTAGGGTCAAAGATAACGTGAGTCTGAAAGACATTCCAGACACGGGGCACATTTAGGGAGAAAACGTTTCGTCGATAATTAAGTCGACTATAATGCTTAGTCAGTTTGAGCTGATGGCCCCTCAGGTTGGTATTTTGGCCCAGCTGCAGCAGATTGCGACATGATGTGTGATGGGTTCGTTAGTACTAAGTAAACCATGATTAGGTCTCCTCGCTGACGTCGATATTCAGCACTGTATAATCTCAGGGACTGCAGTCTAGGTTGGTAGGAGAGATGAAACAATCCTTTAACGAGTTTGTTCACTCTACTTTGTGGACCTTCAAGTGCATCGACGTCGCGCTTACGCCACGGACGCCAGGCCTGGATCGCATATTTCACGTGAGACCTCACGTAGGCTTTCAGCATTTGCGGAAAGATTGATGGCTCAAAATTGCCGAAAGCCCTCCGTAAGAGTCCACGATGTTGGGATTTGTACTGAATTTCACCGCTAAATTCTGTTGGTGCTGGTGTTTATCTTCGCGGATCAACTTGACGCAGTGGTTTCGTTGAGTTGTGTAAGCATCCCAGGTCAGGATACTTGGACAGACTTTGTAAGTGCGCCAGGCTGAATCCTTTAAGGCCATGCATTTTCTAGTACGGTTCCTCAGAAACGAATTCACTTGCTTCGGGCGAAGGACCTTGATTTCTGACGCATTTGCCACTAGCTCAGTGAATTGGGTGACGAACAACATCCAGGCGGCATCGGGCGGCTTCTCGGCCAGGAAGGACCAGTCGGTTACTTGAACGAAGTTGGACAGTTTATCATAATGTGTAACGACATAGATTTTCACGTTGTTCTCACTGATGTACTCCGAGTAACAGATGTAATGAAAGAGCAACATCGCGTGATCGCTACGTCCAAGGGGTGCATCTATGGTCACGGTATCGACCATTAATTCCTCGTTGGAGAGCACAAGGGCCAAAACAGGGGGTGTGTCACCCGTTCGGAATCGCGTGGGAGAGGTGACATGGTTGTACAGAGGTACATCGGCGATCACCTCTTGCAAATCCGCCTTGAATTGTTCGCTGTGCGATGCTGGAACTTCGATTGCGTGAAGGTTGAAGTCCCCCACCCGAAGGACGTGACTGTATGGTCGTTCCAGGACTCGTTTCATCGCTGAAGCTAGGCATTGATCCATTTCCAAGGTGGACATTGGAGGCCGGTAAACTAGTGCTAGTAAACACACATCACCACGTCTTAGGGGCATACGACACCAAAGTGAATCGAGGACTTTCGTTTCTGGGTCCTAAATGACATCAAAATGCAGGTCGGATCGATAATACAGGAGGACTCCCGCTTCTCTGCTAGCTCGATCGTTTCGTATGGAAGTCATGCCGGGTGGTGCAATCTCAGCATCTGTGATCTCCGTGTTCAGCCATGTTTCGGTGACCATAACTAGGTCCCAAGAGATGGAGACCTGACGAATACGAAGTTCGGTTAGCTTCCTGAGCAGACCTTGTGCATTGGTATACAAGCAGGTGAGGGCATCGGTGGTCAGAAGCACGTTTGGGAATGCTGGTTTCCGGTGAGGGTCTACGCCGACCCTTGCGGGGTCGGCTTCCGATCTTTTTTATAGGACCGATGACGCAGGCCCTAGGGCCAGTTCAGATTGTGGTATAAAGCTCTCAGCGCCAACAAAAGAGTGACCATCCTGTCCTCCTTCAGCTGCCAGTGTGTTTTGGCATTGTTTCCTTTCTGAGCTACTTGCTGACAGAATTGTATTGGTAAGTTGTTTACTCAGTGTTACATTGTCTATCTGTGGCGAGGTGTCTATTGCCTTTATACGTATTTCGGATTGCAGCATTTTACGAATTTTGTGCCACATGTTCTGCCATCAGTTCGGAGTGCAATGATACTTTAATCACTCGGAGACCACACCCTTTGTAGTTAGGTGATAGTGGTAACCTTGTTCTCGAAGTAGCGATAACATTTTCGAGTGGGAGTACTTCACGAATATATCGCCATTCATCTCAGTCATGCGCTTTGAACTCTAGCTCGCTTAGTGACTGGAGCTCGGGGACACCGTGAACAAGGATAGATTTTACGCCTTGTTGTTTACGGAAGTCATCCGGATTTCTTCTGCGTTTCTAGCGTTCCCTCCAAGGAATATCTGGAACTATCCGAATAGTGCATGTGGTGGTACAGAGGCGAGTGGCTGACAAGGGAACTGCCTCTGCACGTTACATGACTGAAGTGTTACATGGAGTAACCGCGGTTCACCGTAGTGTACGGAGTTTGGGTGACGAACGAGAAGCATCATATCGACTGGTTTAGCTCGAAACCCCATTAGTTGACACAGGAAGTCCCACTGTATTTTGTCGTCTAGTATCATCTTTTATGGAGTTCGCCTCGGATTCAGTCACATTACAGCATATAACAGTTAGAGAATTATGCTAGTGTTTCATGTTCTCCTTTTTGGAGGGACCAGTGACTACTTTCTTCGGTTGGACAAATGATGGGGTCTTGAGTCCCGTCGTGGTATTGGCAGTAGTAACTCGTTTGGCAGCGGGCGGGGTTACAATGAGAGGTGCAGCCGTCATATGGGTAGCAACAACGGACGCCTAGGTTGTCGGCCCTTTAACAGTGTTTATTGTAGCTGGTGATTCTGTTGAGAAACGTGTGACGAACGCGACTTTATGAGCAGACGCTATCGTCGGGATTGCTAACTCTGGATCGTTACTCTTACACTGTGTTGAATTGGTGCTTGATATTGAGCATCAATTTCGAGGCACTGATTTGTCTGATTCATGTGGGACAGCTTTCACGGCTGCTACCTGCTCTACAATCTTTGTCAGCCTATCGTATTTCTGCGCCAACACAGTTATACATTTGACGAGTGGACGAGACGTACACTCAGTACGGAACCAGAGAGAATCAATCGTACTATTAGGCTTTTTTATCTTGCTGAGACTAAGGCGAGCGCATGGAGAATGGAAGTATTTTCGACAGTTTCTGCATTCTATTCCAAATCGCACAAGTGTTACACAACTGTCTACGCCACAACTATAGTTTATTTCGGCAGCTTTTGGCTTAGCTTTCCGTGCGCAACCAGTGCGTGCCATTGTGACTGTCATATCTGCGGAAGCTGTTCGTTGCAACGTCTGCATTGGTATGCTGAATCCAAACGACGTCGGTCAAGCTGGTGGTTTGGCAGACACCTGTTCGATTGCTGTAGAACAAATCCAAGATAGCGGGCATAGACGGCAGTTAGACCAATCAGTGAGATCTACGACAGTAGCCGGAGAATATCCACCAAATTCGCACCGATGGAAATATACACCCAAAACAAAGTATTGTGCAAAATTCACACAGTGACAGCACGTATAGCACAGTATTTTCAAATCAAAAGTAGAATCCAGCACGGTAAAGCAAAAATCCGCGGCGTCCGTGGGTACAGCCCTGGATTGGGAGTGGAGCCCTCTATGGCGTGGGGAAAGGAGTCCACAATGCTGAGTGACAAGGTGTACGGGGTGCATAGCAATATGGAGGTGAAAGGACACGAAAAATGGAAGACGTGATAGGATTGTCATATCAGAGTGAACGGATGGACCAACCGAGCGAGCCAGCAACCAATGGGAGACGGGCGCAACGGATTCGTTTACGGGGTACGGATTAGCCGCCATCTATTGGAGTTATTCACCTCTTATTTAACTGAGTCAAAGGAGGAACCTCATCGACTCAGAAGAGTCGTTACTTATGATGTGAACGCGCAGCTTATATCGAGGAGTTTGTCTTGCCAAGTACGATGTAATTTTCGCTGAGTTGACTTTGCGGAATGAACACATATTCCTGAAGGACTGAAGTTTGCACACTGAGCAGTCTATCTCCATCGTCAGATCTTGTATCATCATATCCCTGTGGTCCCCGAGTTAGCGTCCACATGGCAGCAACCGACCGACACGCGAGTTGGAATCTCCGCAATATCATTAAGGTCAGTTTTGGGCGCTCTAAGGAGGAGCCCATGAGGGTATTCATAGAACTGGTCTTTTACTATATCCGAGGTGCAGTCATTTGGCACGTAGCCAGAGATCACAAAGAGCACGGCTCCATGTTGAATGACCTTGCAAGAGCTACGGAGTCTCATAATACCAAGGCGACCGTTGACTGGAATCCAATCAAGGAGGGCGGCCTCGACCCTAGCACTGACAGCCATTACATCACCAGCTTGCCCTGATGCGGCAGATCCAACATCACGGGAATGGCGGAGGTCGAAGCGCGTATGTGGGTAGGGTGGTGACGACAGCTTGTAGACTTGTTGTAGTCCTAGAGTCGAGTTTCACTCAGGCAGCAGACATCCATTGCAAATTCAGCTTGCTGTCCAGTCTGCAGTGATGTGCGCACGTTAAAGGTTGCCAGTTTGAACTGCATTCCAGATTTCAGTAGCGAAGATGGCAGACTTCAATGTTGGCAACTGCCTGTAGAGCACCGTGCGGTTGAGATGACGGATGTTAAGGGCACAGATTCATCGGTGGAGGTAGGGCTGTTCACCTTGGAATAATCAGGTAACAATTGGGATGAATGATACAAAGCAAGCGCAGAAATATTGGTGGCATATGTTTGCAGTTTGTGTAATAACAGAATGGAGGTCCATCATGCGATCTCTAGGATGACCTACCTGTCTGCTTTCGTCGGTTCTGGTGAAACAATCTATGGCATGCAATTAGGTGTGCTAAGTGAACAAGAGGACTGTAAAGACCATTTGAAGGCCGAGGGGAAATGCCTATCCCAGTGGACTACGCGTTACTGTAAGTTGAGGCTTGGCGATCTACCTACCTACAGATATCCTCAGCGACACCAGCGTTCCCATTACTAGTGGTCCAAACACGATAAGTGGACTCGTGCGAAGTTCCAGTGCGAACAGGATCACCGATTTCCGTGGTGTGTTGCTACAACTAAACAAGACAACTGAGTAGACTTTCCTTACGCCGCCCGAGGAAACGGCAGCAAGGTCCATGGCGACCTCACTCCATTTGGGAACGAACCAGTAGCTCCCTAGAGCGATTGGTTTCTGTCATTCAAAGAGACTCCAGGTGAGGCCGCAGATTTATAATAGCAAATATGGCATTAGTTTCTACTTTAGCATACGATGTGTTTGGTGTTTTGGATGAGTCCCAATTCCAGGGAGGCTCAGCTCAAACAGAATGTTTATCTGACGTGGTCGTATCAGCCCTGCGATGCACTGGCCTCGGGGCCGCTTCCAAGCTTTTTCAACTATTTTACTGGCCAACAGGTGAACTGAGCCAAGGTTGGTGGACTAACTTTGTCTGCAGACTAGGACACTGTTCCACAAGCACTTGTTGGTTGAAGTGCGTTTAGTTTGGGATCATGTTTGCGCTGACGATGGAAGACGCTAAGTTTCACAGCATTTCTCCGTTTCTCTGAAATGAGGTTTTGCTTTCCACTTACGTGGAACATCTGTCGGCGTTATCCTAGAGGTTTTCATTAAGTCCGTAACATTCACTAGGACGAGGTCAACAACGGACTTTTGCACTGGACCTTGTAACATGGACAGCGGCTAGCCAGCTCCGCTAGGAAAGTTTACAAGTGGCCTAGTTACCGCTGTCTTCAGTAAGAGCGATGTGTGTTGTTTCCACATGTAGGTGGGAACGACCAGCTAAATTCACGTCTAACGAAACAGCTTTAAGTCCTCCTGCATCACCAGACAGGTGCAAGGGTTATGTGGATGCACGGTCTTTGAGAAATGTCAAATTACTCACGCGACTGAGAGATTTTGCGACCAGGTTTCCATAACGCAATGAACACAACAATACGGCTTAGACCGTGCCTGCCAAACCCGCCTGTTGTGTAAACTACATGAATACCCGTGCCTCGGAAAGACGATCAATAAACAATGAACAGTGACTTTATACGGGTTAAGTAGCACTGCTCCACAAGCCCCGTTGGGTGGTGCGGTGGGTTCTGGAAACAGGTTAATGCAAAATGCAATTAGCACATTTACTGTTAAAATGATGGACTTGTCGTATGTAATGCAGTAGCCCTGCCCTCCGGGTGTTTCCATAGCTTCAATATACGAAGAAAGTAAATCCAAAGTATTTCCCGGGAATAGGATGGAGAATAACGTCAACTACCAAAATGTAAGTGGCTCAGTCTGTCGTCTAACCGACTTTCAATTATCACTAATGTATGTGCAGAAACGACCGATTAGAGGAGAGCATTCCACGAGTGACCCACGCGAATAGAAGCTAAATTTCTGCTGCACTCCAAGCGCCTGTGCTGCTCTGCTAGTTGCATTAAGTGACCTCTCGAGTTAGGGTTACCGATGAGTTGCAGTAAGGAGCGGCACACATGATTTGGATGGTGTAAAATCAAGTATGTCATTATCAGGTCGCATCGTAATCGGAAATACCGTTCGCTGTATACTCCCAAACGTTTCAGGCTTTGCTCGTATGGGCTGCTGCGAATTCTAATGACGTATTTGGAAGCACGACCTTGAGGTTGGTCCAGTGCAGTGTGACATTGCTCCAGTCATACCTTCCAGGCTTGAATTGCGTATTCGGCGTGAGGGCGAACGTGCGGATTGAGCATCCGTCGGAAACTAGATGTTCATATGTTCGAATGCCTGTTGCAGCAGCTCGACGTGTTTGTTGCCAGCTTTCGATGCCCTTTCGGATCACTGGAACAATCTAAGTCATCCTGAACCAGCACGCCATGTTCGCGTTCGACGTGAGATAGCTGCGGCACTTGTGTTCCCACCCTGTTGGAGTAGGTACTCTGGTGTCGTATCGAAAGTATCTTGCATTTGATCACTTTAGACTGCAGTAGATTTTGGGTTATCCACTGATTTAACAAACTTGGTCTCACTGAGGCAGTTTGTGATCGGCATCTGCTTGAATCCTGTGCGGTATGTTTATGTCGCGAGCAAAGAGTAGAAAACTTGACGCG
>CALYDF020007804.1:0-12216 GCA_944474145.2 Dicrocoelium dendriticum | reverse complement strand
TAGAGCAACTGGGTGACTTCCAGCTTGCTGTACTCAGAATGGCACAAAATAACACACATGCACGCAAATCAGCGGTGGTCAAGAGCAGAATACTGAAGGACTTATGTAAAGGGAAACAACTGGGAGCAAATTGCATGTACTCGGATCGTCAACTCGAAAACCGGCCGCAGTTGGTTACGAAGGATTGAATCACTCGAACAAAGAGCGAACAATGGTGAAGGCGACGAAGATCTTCGGCAGAAAGCTACATTGTTTGTCTGGTAGAATGTGAATCGGCGGAACCCACCGTCACTCTCTGAACACTTCACCTTCGGTTGAAAGCTGCGTTGATGCTTGAGGTAAACCTTAGCACCATTGCACAATATTTGGACAGGAGGCCGAGAACAATGAAGAAATGGCACGCAGTTACGGAATACGCGAACCCATAAAGGAAAAAAGCCGACAAAAATACTGTGTTTAAAGAAGAGTAGTTGAGTGTGTAAACGTAGGAATTAATAACAACTAGACTCCCTCTGACAGCCATATCACGCCCTGAAAAGCACTGAAAGGTAGTTTCATCCGTTCGGAAATCGTGCCTCAGTGGTTCAGATCACGATCTGGAAAAAGTCGAGTTGCGGGTTCGAGCACTACAAGGGCCAGATGGAATACACACAGCTGACGCTTTCTGACAATCCTATGTATAGGCACTGTTTTACTAGGAGCTTGAAGAAAAGCGGGCGGTGTTGATTGATGAAAAAATTGCGATCTGTTTTGCGCCCGCACCGGAGGTTATTCACTGCCTACAAGTGCCCAACACGCGAGGACGGAGCCTTCATAATATAAGAGTCCTGACGACCGATGCCTTGCTACATTATACTATCGTGTGAGGAGGTTACAACAAGGAAAGGTGTGCGCAGTACTTGGATGGACTGTTGGATGACATGAGTTCGACTTTTGTCGAAAACTGCTTCTTGATCTGCAATTACGCGCCATACCACACGAATCTGGAAAGTGTATGCTAGGAGCAGTCGGACCGTTTAGGCAGCCGTCTGCGCCTCCCTTCATATTCTTCATCACTCAACCCAATTTAAAAACCATAAAAGTATACCTGAAGCAAGTTATGAGGCGGAGATTTTCCAAGATGCTTCAGCGCTTTCTTTAGGATGTACTTTACAAGGCCGGAGTTCAGAATGTGTGTCATGGGGAGAATTGTGTCACAGGCACGAGTCTGCTTAACGTCTCAGCACTGCAAGCATATGATATACGATGTGAGGAGGAATTACGCTAGCGCCATGCACTGCACTGCTTGGTAAATGGCTCCTACTTTGTTGACAGAAATATATATAATTTGAACAAGTGCTGTCAAAGCTATACGTTGCAAAACCCGTTAGTTTTACATGCAGATATGAAGGATGGGGTTCAGGCTAATTGCTGTTGCAGAAAGTCTCCGCTTATTTAGGTGTTAATTGTTGCTAAACAACCAGAGGGTATACGGATGATTCCTGGTTATCAGGACTACAATAATGCCAATGATGAGAGGCCATGTGTTGTAATATACTGTGGTATCGCGAGATGATGGTACTTAGTTGGTATCAAGCAGCGGAATACGGTACGCAAAAAACGAAGTGTATTCTGCTGATTGCTAGGTTATGATTATTGCGGAAAACTTGAACTTGCGTACTGCCGCAAATTACATATCTCTGCAAGTAGACAAACACTGTGAGATACGCTAAGACAACGCGTCGGATGTAAGATACTGATCCATATCAGGAAGCCGAATCTATACTTATCGCTTATTGTCAAGCATTTCAGAGGGCTGTGTGGTCGACTGCGTTCGCTTCACTACCTAAGTTGTGCCAATGTATGCGAGGCATCATAATCGTCCGCTAATTGTTAGCGGTGCAGCGTACATAGAATACGAACCACGCAAGCGACCAAAGTAGACGTCATCGCGATCGCCTACTCAGTAACCACCTCCAACATCACGTCAATGCAAGCGCCTTATAGCAAGTGTTGTGCTTCAACATTACAATGGGCTGGATAGTATGGAGTACTGCGTTCGGCTTACGGCACACAGATCATTCTCTACCTACTCTCCAATATATAAGAAGGTAGCAGTCGTATCATGGCATTCGTCCTCTCAGCAGATTACCTCCTAGGCTGTTCTTCTCAAAACCAAGTGATTAATTCTCAATCCAGAGTTCAGTGACAAGTTACGCAGGCTACTAATATCGTTGTTCACAAGCACGCCATAAAATTTTGTCACCCAGTGACCCTCTTGATATGTAAACACATAGAACCAGTAAGAGCGCTGGTAGCTCGTCCTATCAGCCCCGTCCCACGACATTCATCTTACGATATTTTTGTTTGAAATAAAAGGGAAGTTAATGCATAAAATTAGGTGCTAAAATTTTCAGCTTCGTGCCGAAAAGGTAAAATATGCGGAGCGACTAGTTGCAACTAACTGGATGTATACCAGTTACCATGTAAATATCGCCGATAAATCATCCTGTCACACTTCATTGCATGGGTACGTTCATTAGTTACTCTTTCTGTTTTCATTACGTTCATCCTACGGTAAATGTCAAGCCTAATCTACCTGACCCGTTACATACCTTTGTATTGCCATCTGCGATTGTGGACTACGGGTTCACAGGCCGTTAGGTAGGAAATTTTATGTTATGGACCTCCGGGAATTGTAAGGTTGCAGCTACAACTACCGTAGGAGGAAACTGAAGTGTTGCTTGTCTACATGGTAGGTGGGCTAAATATCGTTGCTGGAGAATAGACAGTGAAATATACAGACGAAAATGCTGAGCAACAATGGAATGTCTCCCATGAGTGAACATGCCACAAAACTGGGTACGGGATATGAATTCAGTTGATGCGCACTGACTTGCGTGTCTGTGGATACAAAATTCCAACAGTCCGGTCGCAGTATCTCATTTGATTCAGCGACCATCAAGTCAGCGTATTGCATCCACCATGAAGGTATGCGACGTTTGTTGGAATAAACCATGGCATACTCGCATTGTGACACAATGGACATAGTTGTATTTCGGCAATAACCCTCTCAGCAGACCGCCGCTCAAGACCACTAACTATAAACCAAAGCGGTCACCTTCCAATCTGCATTGCTGTGGTTCACGCGCCTTTTGTCGCTCCATTCGCAAACCCGTCACACTGCCCTCGTCATACGCAGCTATGCCCCTGTGACTCCCACCCTATCCGGACACAGTAAGGTCGTGTGCGCGAGCGTGGGTAGGTCGTCCAAAACCTTGGGGTGCGCCAGCGTAAAACTAGACATAAAATCGCTAATTGCTTGTAGCATAATTTTGCTCACAGCCCCCTACACACCAACTTGTGCTCTACGCTAGTTAAATCTTTACGTACATGGTAGTCCAATTATACCAGTCGCATCACGTGTATAGACAACCTTGTGCCCCTAAGCTGCGTATAACTAGCTTCGTATTAGGCACCGTTGCTGAATGCAGGCTAGGCTGCCCACGCGTCAACACTGCACACCACCAACGCATACATTCATGCAAACGTTATCCATTTAACCGTTATTGGCTTCTTTGGGATAGCACAATAACAAAGTTTTTGCACGCTTGGTGTGTCGGATTGATACTGGATGCAATTCAAATATGTTAAGCATGAGGTTCAATTGGCTTGGGGATGCGAATCAGAGCCATATGGAGCAATTTACTTGCAACATGGATGCAATCATTGGGGGGAAAATGTTTAGAGTTGCGCTCACGACCACGTGACCACGCGGTTCCTACTTATCAAGTAAGGAGACAAGCGAAGACGAAGCGGATTTCTAGGAGCACTTTAATCACACACAGAGGTCCAATCGCAGTTGGGACAATGCTTCCTTTTGTAGGTGAATGAATCATGACGTAGTCCTGGTGATTTACGGAAGAACACTGTCCACCTTAGCGTAGTTGCGTCCGACCAGGAGGGGCTGGATCCTTCTACATTGTAGGTACGAATGGGACTCTGCGTTGCACAGAGGACACACTGGCGTTTGTGGTGTATTTTGCGGGCTATTTGACGTGCCCGCAATACCTCCCTCTAAAGGTAATGTGTACAGCTTCTGATGGGGCGTGACTTGGAGGGATTTCAGTGGTCTCCGGATTCATCCTGTTCCTCAATAAGGCGAGTTTTCCAGACGAAGCGGCGACTGGACGGCTTCAACCGTGGTCTTCCTTTGTGTGTCCATCCCGTATGTATCCAACAATATGTTCAGCTGCAGGTGCACCTAAATACGGTCTCTCGTGAAGGGTTCATCGTGGCGCGGTCGAAATTTATTGCGACGGTGGACCCACACGTCACTACTCTTGGAGACATCATGTGGCATGTCATCTCGAGGGGCTGTCACTGTTACTTTTTCCAGTATGTATCATCTCCTAGATAGTCGAGAGCGTAGACCGGGCCTCCAACAACGAATTCCTTATCTTTGATGCAAGTAGTAGCTTGACTTGTGGGCTTTGCAGTCCGGTTAAGTGCATCGTTAATAGTGCCTAGCTTGTAGTCCATCAATGCTTTAGACTGAGTCTGCCATCCTTGAGCAGCTGGATTCGGTGTGAAACGATAAAAAGCAGGAACACTTGAAATCATTCATCCACGGTCCCCTCCCCACGACATTTTAAAAGTGCCCTCATGCATGTACCAATAAACCTCGCCGCTTGACCATTAGACTGGTGGTGGTAGGGCCGTAAGCTTAGGTGTTGGGTGCATGGACAGCGACAAAAGTCTTCGAAATTAGAAGACGTAAACTGGGAGTCAATATCGGACACTAAAAAGTCGGGAAAACCACGTTGACTGAAGCTTCGTTGTAGACAACCCAGAGTGGCTGATGCGGTTGGGGGGTTGACGGCGAGCACTTCAGGATATTTGGAATAGGTGTCGACCACTACCAGATAGGAAATGTCATCGATTGGACTAGCACTGTCCAGGTGCACTCAAAGCACGATTTTACTGGCGGTTGCCAAGAAACTGGTATTTGGTGTGGTGGTATATTGAATACTTGTTGACATCTGGAGCAACAGCGAACCAGCGCTTCAATGCCATTGTCAGTGCCAACCAGTACTCGTAACTGCGGGCGATTGACTTCATTCTGTTTATACCAGGTTGAGCAGAATAGAGCTGGTGGAGTACAGCTTGCCGGAGGCAAGAAGGAACGACAATACGATCTGCAGTCGTGAGGTAGGAATCCGCCACGGTAAATGTGTCGCGGCGTTGATACCGTTGTTTCAATTCGCAAAAAAAGGCAGTGTTCGGCCAGCGCGTCTGAACGTAAGTGAAGCCTTTCTGCATGACAGGCTCTTGTGCAGTTGCTGGAAGTATGTCAGCGGCAGTAATGGGGCGACTTTGCATAGCGTTCAAGATTTGATGATCAATGTCGTACTTGACGTTAACAGCGGTGATCACTCAGTCTTCTTCTGTGGCATGCATCGAAATTCGGCGAGAGAGTTCCTCGGCTTGAACAAAAACCTGAGTATGGCGGTAGTGGATTTTGAAATCGTAACCAAGAAGGACAACAGCCCAACGCTATGGTCGGCTAACCGTTAATGGGGGTATACCTTTATTTGAACCGAAGATTGAAAGTAGTGGCTTGTGGTTAGTCAGTAGCGTGAACCGCCGGCCATACTGCACCCTGTGGAACTTTGTGGCAACAAAAACGATAGCCAGGGCTTCCTTCTCCATCTGTCCGTAGTTCTTATCCACAGGCGTCAGGTTACGTGTGACGTGCATAACCGTTTTTTGAAACCATTTGGGAAGAGATGGGAGAGAACTGCTCCAATCCCGTAGGCAGAGGCTTCAGCAGCGACCAAAATCGGCAAGGTTGAGAAGTAGTGGGTCAACAGTAGGTGAGAAATCAGCATGGATTTTAGCCGAACATAGGTCTTCTTGCAAGGGGACCAGTGCAAGGAATGGCCTTCTGCAGCACCCGATTAAGAGGGGCTCGAATATCGTATAACTATGGAAGTGAGGTGCTGTAGTAGGTGATGTGACCCAGCAACGACCCCAGTTGTGACACATCCGCTGGAGCTTGCGTCTTTTGGCTGACTATGACGTCCTCAAGATCAGAATGACGTCCGCTGGCATTAAAAACGAAACCGAGGTATTTGCTCGATGAAGGAAAGAATTTCCATTTTTAGCTTCCAAGCGAAAACCAAACACTTGGGCACGCTGAAGGACAGCAACCAGACGCTCACGCAACTATTTGAGGCACGTTCACATTGAGTAGATGGTCCAGGTACTTGGCCGCATCCGGAATACGAGAGATCACGGCGTCCATCGTGTGGTGGAAAATGGCCGGAGCGGCTTTGACACCAAACTTGTGCCTGGTGTACTGGAGAATACCAAGAAGTGTGTCGTTCGTCAACAAGTATTGTGACACCGGAGCGACTTCGATCTGCATGTGGGCGTCTGACAAGTCGATTTTAGCGAAACACGTACCACCGTTTAGTATTATGAAAAGTATGGCTGGGCTCGGCAGTGGGTAGCAATTTAGCTCTAGCGCAGCATTAAAACCGGTAGAGAAATCGGCACAGATGAGTAAGGATCCATTCGGCTTCTTGACCACTACGATCGGCGCTGCCTAAGCAGAATAGGACATGTACCAGGACGTTGGAGTACGGCAGAGACCAAGGGTAAGGCTGCAAATGGGACAGACGTTTTGGCACGGAATACCGGTTGAGTCAAAAGTACGAGCTGTAACGAGCCGCGGGTGCGCGTGCAGTGGCCAAAACCATCCTGGAACATCGGAGCGAACTGTCTAATTATGTCGTTGGTTAAGTCGCTTGGTACTACAAATGAATTAACTGCATTGCAGACGGCCCGAAGAGAGAGATCGGCCAAACCAAGAGTTTCGAGCCAATCGAGATCGAGTAGGTTGGCTTTCGCCTTCGTAACGGAACAAAAGGGTGCATTACGGGTAAAAACGCATTTCTTACTAGTCCCGTGGGTGAAAAGTTATTGAGAAAGGTGAATTGCATGCTAAATTGAAAAAGTGTTTTTGTGGACTCATCATAGAATTATGTAGATTAGGTAAGATGTTCGCCTATTAGACGTATAAATTTATAAATCCATTGGTTGGGAGTTTTGCAAGGCACCGTTTGATTACGTTTTGTAGTCCCTGGCTAACATGTCATAAAATGAAATATAAATGAGACAATGCATCGACAACTCGTTTTTTAAATATCGCCAGATTAGGCACAGAGACGACATGTAGCAGATTTCCGAGACAGAGCAGTGCAGCAGCCCAGTTAGCTGCACATGACCATCACCGACGCTGGTGGCTGATTGGGAAGTCGGTTCGAACAGAGACTCGCTAGAGATTCTCGGAGATTATAGTGATGTCTGACTCAGTGTCCAGCTGTAAACGGATAGACTGAGAATTTGAGTAAGATGTCTACGAATTTGCTACCATCCGTAACGTTGAGTTGGAACGTAGCCCGTCGGCTCAGTGAGCTGCCAACCCGAGCAGATTTACGTTTGTGTCTGAATCTGGAGCTCTTCTCCGGATCGCTGGTGTGGATCATCCCAGTTTTGGCCACCTTGGGAGTTGTAGGATAGAGGGAACCAACCCGTACCCTACCCTGCCAAAACGTTTGCATCGGTGCTGGAGAAAATTTCAGTCTCGGTGGAAGTGGCCTGCCCCAGAGAATCGGTAGGCGGAGTATGGGGACTTCGCTCGGTTGGCTTGGGCTGGGCACAGGGACGATCGCGTTTTAGGTGTTGCGACTGCTTAGACCATACACGTTACGGTGTCGTTCGGAATATTGGCGGAGTCGCGCTTCAGCTGCAGCATCGTTTGATTTTTCTCGGTCAGGTCCTTTAGTGTGACAATGGTATCCTGTTGTAGCTTGGGTAGGCAGCGCGTCCGGATATCCGCATCGTGCGCAGACTGTAGACCAGAGACGAACACCAGGAGTTTAAGTTGATCCTCTTTGAGCGAACCAAATCGAAAACGCTCGAATTCTGGGTTGGTCACACCCAGGTAGCTGTTAAAGTTGTCGGGTTCACGCTAGACCAGCTGCAGACATCGATAATGGGCAATGAAAAAAGGGCTACTCGCCAAAACTCAGTGACATGGTTCGAACCGTCGTGTTGAAAGCAAACAGAGTAGGCTATTCAACAAGATGAAAATGGTAAATCATTTTTGTACGAGCGTAGGCAGTTGACGCAGAAGCAGCCGGACCTTCCACGCGTCATCGTGGCAAGCCAGGTCAAAGGTGATCAGGTCTTCATAACGCTTATACTAAGAAGCAAACGTTACTTCAGCCCTGGAGTCGTACAGGAATTCCAAAATGCCGCGAACGTCATGGTTCACCGATTGTGAATGGCCAATTGGACACACGTGAAGGAAAGGACTGCAAAAATTGTCGGTTCGCACGGATATTCATTTGAGTTGCATTGGAAGCATAAGCTTCAAATCGGCGCAAAAATGGTCATGGTTCGAAAGCTCAATCACCAAATTAACGGATTTGGACAGGCCTGGTCGCTTTAGCTTAGACGAGAGTTACGCGCAACCTGCGCACAGGCCCTATAAATGCGTTTATCCGGGTGAAAGCTGAGTACACGAAAACAGACAACTACACTCAGGAATGGGAAACTTTGCCGCACAAGCCTTAGCAGAACGAGGAACACTAGAAACAGATTTTCCAGATTTACTGCATCTATACTGCAATTGAATTGTTCCCGAAGGCTCTGATTTACATCCGGAAGCCAAGTAAACATCACATTTAACTCAATTGAATTGTATCCAGTATCAGTCCGACTCACCAAGCGCGCAGTGAACATGGAGCCCAGCTAGTCCAAATAAACCAATGACAATTAATGTAATAACACTTGTATGAATGTAGGAGTTGGTGGTGTGTGATGTAGACGCATGGGTGTTCTAAGCTGCATTCAGTAACAGTGCTTTATCCGAAGCCAATTCTACACACCTTAGGGACACAAGGTTGTTTAAACACGTGGTGCGGCTGGGTCGAGGGTTCAGTGTGCATAAGTGGATTACCATGTGCGCAAGGCATGCCTTGCGAACGGCACAAGTTGGTGCGTGTGCGCTGTATACACGGTAATGCGACACCTCATTAGGGATTTTATGGCTAAATTGGCACATGGTTTATGCTCCGATAGCCCCATCGTTGGCTTCCGTATTCAAGACGAATTCACCAGCATTTGGAGAAAAGTTGGAAAGACTAACTGGGTAGCAGAATAACTGAATTTCGCAATAGATCAAATCGTCTGTGGAATTCCATCGTTTGCTTAATGTTCGGATATACTGTAGCAAATCGGTTTAGCATTCTATGATCTCCGAGAACTCTTTTATGAATCACCAGTAGTATGAGGCCCGATTTAACATGTGTAATTCTTTAACCTTATTAAGTTCGATAATAATTTCACCTATTTCCTTTCACCTAGATCCGTCCCAATCCCCGTCCGCGAAACGTTGTGTTCGAAATACCTTACCAATTCCTGTAAAATTTGATGATTTGCCGGTTGTAGTTTAAGGTCCACATTTACTACGCGCTTTAGAAACTTTACTAGATTGTTTAGGTTCTCAGTTCGTTTTGCATGTACAATGAAGTCTTTCAATTAATCGAGACGTTTGTTTAGAAAGTTAAGTCGATAAATAAATAAATAAATAGTTTATTCTCAAATTTATGGAGACACCAAATCAGGCATGATGAACAACTCGAAATAAGCTTAATGTACCCGACTGAACAAATTTTCAGCACATTTTTACTCTAGTACTGCGGATACAACATTTGGGTAAAAAAAAGTCGACTTAAAAAGGCAGGCAAATGATGCAAAGAAAAACAAAACCTACACACATTCACACAATCAAACGTTTACGCGTGGCATCAATGCTCTTCGTTTACTTCACTAGAAGAAGTGCTAAGAAAGGAAAACAGATTTGTGATACATAGCAGTGCGAGAAAACAGAACCGTGAATTTTGTGCGTGTATATGAGAAGGAACGAGCTTTCGAAAACTCATCGTGAAATGGGTGATACAGATCATTTAAAATACTTGACGAAAAGCTTTGGCGTGCATCAAAATGCTTGGTAAAAATGTTTCCTACATGAGACTCTCGGGGCAATCAACTGCATTTGGAGATAAGTTTAATCGAATAAAGAATAATTGTTAAATCTGTTTGAAGAAGCCCAGCAAGGCACACAATTGTTCATTTGTTGCCAGCTTCATTCGTTGATATTGATGGGTTTTTGAGGACCCAATGTTACATATATCAATAGACTGCTGGAATGATTATTTGCGTTATCGCAAAAGCCGCTTTGTCGTACTTTCATTGATTCCTAAAACGATCCGATCGCATACGAGACTGTCGCCTAAGCATTTACCGAAATTTCAGACTCGGGTCAAACTCTTCAATTCAATGATGTTCGCGTCGACTGATTCTTTTGGGTCTCTGTTGTGCGTAAATAATAGATATCGTTGGTAGGTCTCGTTGCTTTGACCTTCACAAAATGTACTGAAGTTTCCAATGGCCGTATCCAAATTATTGGGAACTTCGCTTTGTCGTAGTGCAATGTCTCTAGCATACGCGCGCCTTATCCCCGGCTGTGTGTCGAAACATGGCCAAACGATACGTCATCGGTTGTTCGTCCAAACGTACTAAGGTGCAGAAATCCTCCCACCTGCTTTTGCACAGACGCCAAATTCCGTTCATCCATGTTCCGTGGGGCAGGTACCTGAATAGGTGCTGGTGATGCAAACAGCATCCGCACGCCGCCGGTGGGTTCGTATTTGTCTTCTCTGACACCATGTTGCAGAACTCAGTCCTTTAGGGAAAAGCATTTATTCGGTAAAGACAGCTCTGCGAAAATTGCAGCATATTTAACAAGCCAAAACCCTCCATCTAAATTGCAGGTTCAAGTCCATAAATAACGATTTGCTGAGTCGATGAGATTCCTCCCTTGCTTCGTTTAAACAAACGCTGAACCACTAATACAAATATCGGCCAATCCGAATCCAGTAATCGTATCCTTCACGTCCGCCTCATATTGGTTGTCTGGCTATAAATAAATAAACAAATGCATAACTAAATAAATGATATATTCTCGGTGAAACGAGACACCCTGGTGAAGGCGCGATCAAATATACATACAAGCATAGCTGCTTTGGAAAAGTAAAACTTTTTGTTTCAGTGAAAGGTATAACCGAAATGTTCGCAGTTTATACGAGTGAGCATTTTGTCAACTATTAGTCCGACTCAGGAACATGATGGCCCTGGGGCGCGGAAACATCAGTCATAATTGTTGTGTCAATATTCAATTTCGGCGTGATTTCACCATGTGGTAATCCATGAGCATAGGACCCAAAGTAAGATTTCAGTGCAATCGTTGTCCATTAAAAGCTCGGAATGTTCGGTGCTCCATCAAAGCATTCTCCAAAGCAAAATCGGTTGCACAGGTCGTGTGTATAAGTCTGATGACTGCGCCAGTGTGAAATGGTGGGCTGTGACTTTATTCAGTGGCGAGTCACATCCGCCACGTCGCAGTGTTGTTAAGCGGAGACTTGTGGCTTTTGTAGGGAGAACTCTTACCAGGTGAAAACCCACCATGTCCTGGAACACCACCGTAGGTTATTTTGAACAGTAGTGAAAGCTGGCGATGCATCCTACAGACCGGTTTTGCACCCGGTTATTCGCAGTCGATTGACAGCCAAGTTTCTTCGCTGGTTGACCGACTGGCTTAGGCACGATCCGGCAGTAGTGGTCGAAACTGGCCGAAGATGCAAAAGAGTCGTAGAGTCGAGTGATAAGTGGTGCAGGTGAGTAAAATTATCGAGTTCATAGAGGCTGACTTCTTCTGTGGTATACTTGTCCTGGTTGTGCAGACCATGTTCAGCTATCCGCGCTGGACTTGTCATGGAGTTGGCGAGTGCCGTTGGTCATTGTGGCTGAATAACTTCAGAACAGGTGTAAATGGCTTTCCTTTATCCAATGTGGGATCGTTACGAAGTTCTTAGTCCGCAAAAGAGGAACAGAAATCCTTTACATGTGAGTACTAATTAGGTGTATTTGTCACCAAGGACAAGTGAAAACTTCATGAAAGGCCATCGAAAAAGCCATTGGTTGGAGTACCATTTAGGAGCAGCAAAGCTGTCTATGAAATGCCATCGGAAAAGTTCTAGTTGAACGGAGAATCAGAATGTCCTTCCAGAAATGTAATGTATCTGAATCATTTGTTTGAAGGCC
>CALYDF020007803.1:0-12202 GCA_944474145.2 Dicrocoelium dendriticum | reverse complement strand
CACACAGACTGTGAGTATACTTCGTGTCGGTTACCACACGCGACCTCTGAAGGCTAGTAGAGAAACTGGGGGTTAGTACATTTGGTTTAGTATCTCAGCCCTATCTCTTTGACATCGTACGTCGATGGACCAATTTGGATCCCTATCAAGCCGGTGTGATACGTTTCACAAAAGCGGGCTGGCCTAGTAGCATTCCGACGGGTTTGAACCGTTTGGACTTTTCCAAGCTTAGTGAGTACACATGACAGTTGCCTATTTTAGGGCTCACATTTAGGTGTACCGTGGAAGACGCGCTAGTTCACCATAACTAAACCTTACAATGGACCTCGTGATGCTACCCGAAAGCGTAGACTGGAGACTTACGAATTTCTTCCCCAGTTGCTGGTATTGGCCAGGTGCGTAACTGCTCTATCATTGCTGGGTCGCAGCTTATCCTGTCCTCAGAAGCGACGTGTCACAAGTAAGTCACCAGCTTCTTAATGGTCTAAGAGTTAGTAAATTTCAGTCTCAACCCCAGCTGTACTATCCGGTCTAGAATGACACTGTGTCGTTGCTTGTGATGTTACACCGTCTTACCGTGCGCTATGATATCGGTAAGGTATACTGCACGGTGTTTCAGTAGGAAGTCTGCCCATCCGGTATGCACCAACTGCTGACAAAGGGCGAAGGCATTTGTCAAGCGGAATAGCATCATGCGGAATGCAGGGAGGCCGGTTGGAACGATGGATGCTGAAGTACACCTGTCCTCCAACCTATTAATAGCCGGACCTCAGGTCTAGCGCGGTAAACCAACGTGAGCAGTCAGCGCGTCTCTGGTAGGTCCACTCTTGGTAGCGGAAGTGAATCCGCTTAGTTAACCGCGTTTAACCTGCTATAATCCACACAGAGCAGTAATTCATCGTTTAGCTTTTTCCCCGGGACAATCTGGGACGTCCAAGTGACTTGAGGCTTTAATAAGGTCACGTGTAACGTATCCACAACAGTAGGCCTCATTACACCCCGTAATTGACGTGGTACAACCCATAGTGGTTGCCAGATAGGTTGACCGCCTTCAGTTTCTACGCGTTTCTGCATAAAATTACGTCGTTCTTCATCACTCTCTGCCCACAAGAAAGTGTGTCGGTAGCTGTTTGAACTGCCTTACACTCCAATAATATACCGTTCGGCAATTTCTTTGGGAGGCTACTATGTATTTTCCGTATAGTAACCTGTTCCGCCTTTTGGTACTAAACCGGATAGTCGGTGGGTGCGAATGGGATCGTCTAGTTAACAAGCATTAGGGTCCTGTTAGTCAGAGCGACTTTGCGTTTACTTGAGAGAGAAACTCTTTTTTGTCACCCATACACTAAATTTTAAACGTGAAGAAAACTGTACAATCAGTTCCGCCACAACCGTAGTAACAAGAAATGCTATTCAATTAAGGCTACAGCTTTGGTTATCTCCACACTGAACATTTGGTTAACTGTACAGTAAACTCGTACATCGGGTATTTTCGCGCCACTGCTATCGCCTTGTGTTTATATTTATGTCGCGCGGACCTCAATTGCTTTGTACTGCTGGCTTTCGGTCTAACAGGCATGGGTTCATGCAACATGCTTTTGGTTGCATAGTGCAGAATGCTGCTAACCTCTCTCTGTCCGCTCCATCAGGCGCCCAGACGTCTGAGGTTAGACTAACTACGGGTGTTGGAGAAATACTCATGTTACTGCAGTTTATGCTAAATTTTGCTCTACCACCTAAAACATTTAAGTGCGTTGTAACTACTTTTGCAGAGGACACATGGTTATGTGCTTCGGATTGTGGTTTATTTTCACCAAATCTATGTGCTCTTGAGAGGAACACCGTCTATGTTGTTCATTATTTCACTGCTGAGCGTGCAAGAAATCGGACGTGGGGAGGGCTAATTTCTGTAGTGGTGGGAAGGGCTTTCGCGTCCATTGTCCTCGATGACCAAAGTCGTTTGAGTGGCTGTATAGTATATTCTTAATTCTGGTGTTATTACGGTTTCGGAAATACAAGATAATGGTATGTGGATTTGCTTCCTGAAAACAGCTGTCATAAATCGAAATGATGACAATATGTGTAGTTTATTGTCATGGCGTAATAAATAGCATGACAATGGTTAATACAGGTGGTGTTAAAGGATGTTTTATGGAGCAACTAATGTTTATGCGATTTATTCATATATGCAAAGGTTTTTCTGGCATGAAGGAACTGGTAACTGTAACTTGCTTCCTTGAATAGCTGATATTCAGATCTTCTCTCTGAATATCGCATATGTTATATTTTTCGATATCAAGGTGTATGAGACGGTTGTTGTTATCCAAAGTTGTAGTGCTCGTAATGCAGAAACGTGGAGTAATATTTGCATAGCAGGGGTAATTTTTGTAAGAAGGCACGATGTCATTAAACTATTGTGTAGTCCAATAACGGCAGCATTTACGGAAGTGTTTGAGAGGATAAAGGAATATTCATGAAGGGTGGCAATGTGAATGATTTTGGGAAGGTATAGTTAACACAGCAAGCAAATGAACGGTGCTAATGGGTACTGCCGGTAGTTGTGAGGTGTCAGTTAGTAGATATGTATATTCATAAATTCAAGGATAGCTGGTAGCGTTTCTGCACGTATGCAACTGTAAAAGGAGTGCAACTACCAAATATGGATCTATGTATATGCATATGTACAGATGTATGTATACATATTTCATGCTGAGGCTGATGTTGCATTCTTGATGCTTCTTCACCGCAGTTGGGCCAAACCAACTTGCACATAAACTAAGCCTTTTTAATTCGGGTAAATTTCATCGTAACTTATTTGATTTGTTCTGCCTACCGGAATAATCTTCGACAACCTTCCCACGTTGCTTACAGTAAGCGTGCTTAGCTTTGTTAACTTTACTGCTTTTGCAGCATTTTTTGGGGCACTTCTAAACATTTTTACTAATCGCGGATTCGTTGCTAACCAATCTAGTTCATACGCTAACTTAGGGAATAGTTATGTCTGCGTAGCCGAATTCTTAAACAGGCATATTTTCCTCGTCACTGTCATTTAAAGTGATTGGCTGTTGTTTAACATCCAAATGTGGCTGCGTTTGATTTGCCGGTTGACACGGCACCTACCTGTTTATTATCCACTACCTCATCCATTTTGGATGTAGGAGATAGTTGGTCATTGCTGGTGGGGACGAGGTGCACGGTCCTTGCGGTCGTGCTACGCTTTAAGGGTGATTCCATGCACGCAGTGTAGAGCGGAGTAGGATCCAGCCACTGCCTTGTGTGCGCTTGGTTTCACAAATACCGTGTGCTTGTGTTTACCTGTGAAAGAGTGTGGGCTGGCTTCGTTGATGAAACGCGGCTCCCATTCATGTGCCTCCCGGGCTTATTCCTTCGGGTTTACACGGGATACGGGGTATGTGTTTGAAGCTGTGGGTGGTGCAGCGCAAGCCACCCATGGTCCCTCTGCAGGCGCAGTTGTCCTGTGGCTGGTCACAGTGACCGACAAATCCGAAACCGGATGCTGCATACCATATATATATATATATATATATATCGAAGGATATGTATAAGTGTAATTTTGTTGAAGTATATACGTACATATGTAAATGGGCACATACACGTAGAGAGATGTTATTAGAGGCTATATGCTGTGGGAGATGTGGCTGTATGATTTGTTATTCACCGTGGTTGGGGTAATGCCTCCGCAATCTAACATAGGTAGTGTTAAGGGGATAAATAAGCTCACACTGACAAACTGACTATGCCTATATACTGCAATGATGGATACGCCCCGACACTTTCTTATCTGCATATTTCGTCGCCACCTTTTTTCTGCGCATTCGCCATTGTTCTTTACGCTACACTCCCATGAACCCAGCTTATCGTGTAACCGCGATTGAGCGTGTTCTTCACCAGCTGTTTTATAATTGAGCAGTCCTTGTTCTTGATCAATTCATGCCTGAATTGTTACTGCACTTTATGGCAGAACGAACGCACACACACGAGGGTGCCATAACTCATAGCAATGAGCTTCCTTCATTTTTATTTCTGTCCTATTGGTACAGTTTCCAATAGGAACGTGTGAACAACCTCCAATTGTCACTGTTGCAATTGACACGACCTGTCTATATAATTACACTTATTTGATCAGGCCCACGCAGGCATGCCTCGCATAGCCCAAAAATAAATAAATATTTATTTATTTATTATGGAGGGCTAACGTGGCCTTCCTTTGTTTGATGTCCTGGCAGCGGGTGGAGCAGCTGAACATGATGATAGTGTTCAGCCATTGTGATTATCAAGGGCGCTATGCATGCGTGCCTGCTAACCGTACATTATTGGATAGGCAGAATGGTCTCCTGTTGCCTGACCTCTCTCGGGCTTCTCCGATCTAACTGTTCTAGTCACTGCCGACGCAACGCTTTGTAACCCTCACCTCAAGAACGTTGCTGGTCGTGACTAATCGCAATCATCATGTCCCCTCTCATCCTTAACGTGTCCATTTCTGCCGATTCTCTCCGACAACATTCCTAGCTTACTATTACGACTTTCTCCTTATGAGCCGACATTTTAGTCTGGTCTGCACGACCCACCTTCCGACTTCTGTGACCCTAATGATCAAAGGTCGGCTGACCCAATGGCCTGTTCATACCACGTCGGGAATATCGCTGACTTTTCTACTCATCAATGAAAACTTTTCTTTCTCATTTTGTTTGCATTCCTTTTTCCACTGGTCAGGCAACTCTCCGGATCTAGCACTACTTTAGCGGCGTATGACAAACCTCCTGCTTTCCGACTACTTCCTTACATTCCAAACGTTAACGATCTAGGCTTTGTTGTCCTGGTGCTCTGTCATATGAGCTGACAATCTGGGCTCGTCTCAACGATCTCGTACCTTCCGACTTCCGTGACCCTAATGATCAGAAGCCGACAGCTCCAACGGTCTGTGCACAGCACCTGGAGCATATTGTTGGCTTTCTTTTTCCTTCTCTTCTCACCCATAGAGCCCTTTTTTCACACTCTAGTCTGACTTATCTGGTTCTGGCTGTACGGCCTCCTGCCTTCTGACCTCTCTCAGACGTCTGAGTTCTAAATGCTCTAGTCTCTGCAGACGCAATGCTCGGTCTCCCCCGCCTCCAGAGCACTTCTGCTCATGATTCATCGCTAGTACATCCGCGTTTATCTTTAACACTTCTATCCTGTTGACGCTCTGTTAACTTTCTGACATTTATAATACGGCTTTCTCTCCATGAACCGATATCCTCCTCTCATCTCCATGGTCTCCTGCTTTCCGAATACTGAGCCCATACTTTTGAACCATCGACAGGTTCTAAGGTCTGTTTGCAACACCTCGAGATCTTTGTAGGCTCTTCCACTTCCCCTTAAGTGTCTCCCTCACGAGTACATTCTTTCATTTTCGCGCTCTGTCTGCTTTCCTTTATCCATTAGACGGATACCACTTCGGGCCTGGCTCCACTCTAGCCTCGTCTGACCAGTCTCCTACTTTCTAACTGTTTCCAGAAATCAGAGACGCACGTGTTATAGGCTGTGCAGTCACAACACACCCTGTTCCTCAGCCTGAGAGCTTCGTTTGATATGCTAACGGGCTTTTTATATGGCTTCTGTAGTCTCGCAAATTTACTTCCTCGTGACATTCACTACTGTTATCCCCACTTTAATCTGACCGCCTAGCTTCATCTTGCTGACTTATCCAGTCTCATCTAAACGCTCTTTTGCTTTTTGACCCCTCCCCAAACACTCCTGCATCATCCTCAATCTTTCATTCCTTACTGATCCGTGTTCTGCTCGATTCTCGTCGTATTTCGCCACTTATGATATACGTGTATATGCGATATTTAAATAACAATTACATGCATAAGGATACAATAGTTCAGGCATCGCCGCAATTGATTGACTGCATTCCAGATGCATTTCTTGCTTCTGTCTGTGTGGCTGTCTCTGTTCGTTTCCATTCTTCTCCTGAGTCTGCCACAGGTACGGCGACACGCACCCAAGGAATTGTCCTGCGTTTCGACAACAATACAAGGCATACAGTTCCTTTACCTGAACATGAGCGGAAAATTATCAACCTTTTTACAACTTACCAACCGGACAAATCAATCAACATCTTGCACTGACACAATTCTTCCGCGGCATGAACTACTAAGATCAATTTACCTAACAATACTTCTTCCACATATCTCTTGACTGGAGGACTTTCAACTACGGAAGGCATATTCTCCTGCCAATACAAAGCTTAAACAATCGGTCATTCAAAGCTCTTCAATCCGCTTTCTCGGTGATTTCCTCTATCTCTAATCAGTTTCAATACACACCCCGGGCGATCTGCGATTCCTTCTTTGGAACCTATGCTGTCCTCCAAAACTTCAACATATTTCAACGTATATTCTTCGAGACTTCACGTGGTTCTGCAGATGATCAACGCATCAAATCCAGAAAGAATGCTTAGTTCCTGAGCTACCGAGCTGGCACAAGAGAGGACGCAAGCACTCAATGGCCACTCGCATAACGCATCAGTCAGCAAAAAATGGGACGCAACTTGACTGCGCATAACGGAGCAAAACACGTTCAACAAGAACCATAGCCAGTTACAACTTGCCATTCAATGGATTGGCGGCAGTGTTACAGGACGTGGTGGGTTTTCGCCTGGCAAGCGTTCTCTCTATAAAAAGCCACATATGTCCGTTTAACAACACTGCAACTTGGCGAATGTGACTCGCCACCGAATAAAGTCACAGCCCATAACTTCATACTGGCAGCTCAATTAGAATCTTCATATTGGATAGCTTGCTCTTCAATTATCTTCCAATGGATCACTCAGGATTCTCTTTCTATTATTAGTCGAGGTATGACTGCGATATATGGCAGAGCGAGTATGTCCAAACAAATGGATCCCGATCCCACTGCAATCAAATGGTTCTTTCGCATGTTCACCATTGCACAGTTCCAAGCGTTGACATATGAACAATTTTCTACTGTCATTACAGTTCCCATAAAATGTCTGTACAGCTGTACATACCTGAGCATGCCTCAATTGGCTTGCCTCGCATAGTCGAGAATACAATATTTATTTATTTATTTATATGCGCACATTACAGTGGACTGCAATCTCTGAAGGCAAGACACCTCCGGGTGCGTACCAGTCTATTGAGGGAACGGTAGAAGGTAAGACACGCATAACGTACCTGCGAGTGCGACCAGGTAAAGGAATGGCGGACAGCGCATGACTGACTTTGCTCTCATTGTACCCAAGGACAAAGTTGGCAGGTTACATAGGTGCAAAACGATGTCAAACACGCGTGAGCTATTAACTGAAAAGTAAACGGAGAAGCCATATCTTCCTACGGAACGTTCGTGGTGGCTGAGGAACAGTTCTTATCAGTAACCAGTGAGGACCTCTGTCACACGCAAACAGGAGGATAACGGTGGCGGTAAACAAGCGGTGAATAGGCAGTCCGGTATGTTCCAGTCTAGGGAAGTAAGGATAGCAGGAAAGCCATGGATAGGTATGTGGAAGTTAAGCCATATAGCAATGTTAACTTGCAACCCAAGGGCGTGGTGAAGCTTTATCATCAACAATGGTGCATCAGTCCTTTGAACTGATGCTTCCCTACCCGCTGGTACCCTTTTGGGGCTGGTTAACCTCAGTGAAGCCATCGTCTATTACGTGTATTCCGATCTATGAACGAAGTTCCCTGGTCTCATGCATCATGTTGAAACCAATTTTATTAGCCCTGTATGAACAACCCCCTACATCCTGATCACTTCCTGACACAGAGACCCAACGATCTGGGCTCTGAGGTCCCAAAACTGTTCTTCTCAACCTGCAACCATTCGCTTGGCCGGCTAACTGTCTTTTCACATAGTCACTTGTCTCAAGCTGCTGCTTTTCTGATGACACTCACTACTCTTATTCCCACCCTTATTTGATGGCCTAGCTTCAAGTCACTGGATTTTCCGGACTAGTCTGAACGGTCTCCTGCTTTCTGACCCACCTCGAAATTCTCAGATCTAAATGACATAATTTTCTGTAACCCTCAACTGAAATGAATTGTTGGCCACTATTCCTTCATAGAATAATATCACTGCTTCATTTACATCTCTATTACGCCCATGAGCTCCTGTAGTACTAAGACCTAAATTCCAAGGCTATCTCTCCTTGCTTCCGACTACTATGACCCTGCTGATCAGGGATAGGCAGACTTATCGGTCTACTCCCATAACCCGGAGTGCATCTATAGCTTTTCCACCTCTTCTGCATAGAGTGTCTTCCTTTTCGCACTCTATGTGCATTAACTTTTTAATTAGACGTAAATCTCTTCCGAACCTGGCTCTAATCTATACTCGGCTGACCAGTCTTATGAATCTGACTGATCCCAAACATCAGAGAGGTTATCACTCGAGGCTCTACATTCCAAACACACTGTTCCCCTCTTCTCAAGACCTTTCCTTGACAGGCTAACTGGCTCTTCATATAGTCACTTTCGTCCCGAAAGATTCTTTTCTTATGACACATCTTAATGCTGACGTAAGGTCCTGTAACCCTCAACTAAATTGCATTGTTGGCCCGGATTAATCTTTATTGCTATGTTCCCTTTCTTCATGAACATGCATATAATCCTATACTCTCCTTTAATACTTATACCTATATTCAGCGGCCTGCTCTCCTTGCATCCCACTACTGTGACGCTATTGATCAGGGATAGGCAGACTTATCGGTCTACACCCATAACCCGGAGAACATCGTTGGCTTTTCGACCTCTTCTGAATAGAACGTAAAGCTCTTCGGACCTGGCTCTAACCTATCCTCGGCTGACCAGTCTCATGTTTCTCACTGCTCCCAGACATCCGAGACGTTATAAACCGAAGCTCTACACTCCAAACGCTCTGTCCCCCATCTCCACCCCTTTCCATGGCATGCTAACTGGCTTTTCATATAGCCGCTGCCGTCCCTCTTCTTATGACACTCATCTCTGCTATCCACAAGTTAATCTGGCGGCATAGCTTCATTTTGATGGCCTATCCGGACTCGTCCGTGCGGTCTCCTGCTTTCTGACCCACCTCGGACTTCTGAGATCCCAGTGACCTAGGCTCTGCCGACGTAACGTCCTGCAACCCTTAAGTGAAATGCATTGTCGGCCCTGATTACTCCTTATTACTATGTCACCTTTCTTCCTGTACGTGCCTATTGTGCCGATGCTTCCCTTTATCACTTTGACCTAAATTCTACAGTTTTCACTCTTCGAGCTGATATTCTAGTCTCATCTCAATAGTCTCTTTGCTTCTGACTATTGTGACCTGAATGATTAGGGATGGGCAGACTTATCGGTCTACTCCTATAACCCGTAAAACATCTGGCTTTTCCACCTCTTCTGCATTGAGTATCTTCCTTTTGGCACTCTGTTTGCATCAACTTTTCAACTAGACGTAAATCTCTTCGGACCTGGCTCTAATCTATCTTCGGTGACCAGTCTTATGATTCTGACTGCACCGAAACATCCGAGACGTTATCACTCGAGGCTCTACATTCCAAACACTCTGTTTCCCTCATCTCCAGACATTTCCTTGGCATGCTAAATGGCTCATCATATAGTCTCTTTCGTCCCGAAAGGTTCTTTTCTAATGAAACACCCTTTTGTTGCTCAAAAGTTAATTTGGCAGCCTAGCTGTATTTTGCTAGCCTATCCGGACTCGTCTGAATGGTCTCCAACTTTCTGACCTACCGCGGACTTCTGAGATCCCAATGACCTATGCTCTACCGACGTAACGTCCTGCATCCCTCAACTGAAATGCATTGTCGGCCCTGATTAATCCTTATTACTATGTCCCTTTTCTTCCTGTACGTGCCTATTCTGCCGATGCTTTCCTTTATTTCTTAGACCTAAATTCTACGGTTTTCACTATTTTAGCTGATTTTCTAATCTCGTCTCAATGGTTTCTTGGTTTCTGACTATTGTAACCTGAATGATTAGGGATGGGCAGACTTATCAGTCTGCTTTCCTGTCTCAGTGGTCTCTTTGCTTTCGACTGCTGTGACCCGATTAATCAGTGTTAGGGCGATTGTTCTCCTTTTGTCTGACCTCTCACGGGCTTCTCCGATCTAACTGTTCTAGTCACTGCCGAGGCAACACGTTGTTACCCTTACCTCAAGAACGTTGCTGGTCGTGACTAATCGTTATCCTCATGTCCCCTCTCATCCTTAACGTGCCTATTTCTGCCGATGCTATCCGACAAAATTCCTAGCTTACTATTACGACTTTCTCCTTATGAGCCGACAGTTTAGTCTGGTCTGCACGACCCACCTTCCGACTTCTGTGACCCTAATGATCAAAGGTCGGCTGACCCAATGGCCTGTTCATACCACGTCGGGAATATCGCTGACTTTTCTACTCATCAATGAAAACTTTTCTTTCTCATTTTGTTTGCATTCCTTTTTCCACTGGTCAGGCAACTCTCCGGATCTAGCACTGCTTTAGCGGAGTCTGACAAACCTCCTGCTTTCCGACTACTTCCTTACATTCCAAACGTTAACGATCTAGGCTTTGTTGTCCTGGTGCTCTGTCCATCTTATCCTGAGACCGTTCCTCGGCATGCAACGGCCTTTCCATATAGCCACTTGCTCCCCAAAATGCTTTCTGATGACACTCATTACTTTATTCCCACCTTACTTTGGAGGCCTAGCTTCAGCATGCTGACTTACCTGGGTTTGGCTGTACGCTCTCCTGTCTTCTGACATCGCTCGGACTTCTGTGATCTAATGATCTAGACTCTGCCGATGAACAACTGTTACCCTCACCGTAAGACCACCGCTGGTCATGAATGAACCTTATTATCATGTCCCCATTTTTCCTTAACATGTCCATTTCCGTTGATGCTCTCTGTCAGCACTTAGACTTTACTAATACGACTTCCACCCTAGGAGCTGACATTCTGGGCTCGTCTCAACGATCTCGTACCTTCCGACTTCCGTGACCCTAATGATCAGAAGCCGACAGCTCCAACGGTCTGTGCACAGCACCTGGAGCATATTGTTGGCTTTCTTTTTCCTTCTCTTCTCACCCATAGAGCCCTTTTTTCACACTCTAGTCTGACTTATCTGGTTCTGGCTGTACGGCCTCCTGCCTTCTGACCTCTCTCAGACGTCTGAGTTCTAAATGCTCTAGTCTCTGCAGACGCAATGCTCGGTCTCCCCCGCCTCCAGAGCACTTCTGCTCATGATTCATCGCTAGTACATCCGCGTTTATCTTTAACACTTCTATCCTGTTGACGCTCTGTTAACTTTCTGACATTTATAATACGGCTTTCTCTCCATGAACCGATATCCTCCTCTCATCTCCATGGTCTCCTGCTTTCCGAATACTGAGCCCATACTTTTGAACCATCGACAGGTTCTAAGGTCTGTTCGCAACACCTCGAGATCTTTGTAGGCTCTTCCACTTCCCCTTAAGTGTCTCCCTCACGAGTACATTCTTTCATTTTCGCGCTCTGTCTGCTTTCCTTTATCCATTGGACGGATACCACTTCGGGCCTGGCTCCACTCTAGCCTCGTCTGACCAGTCTCCTACTTTCTGACTGTTTCCAGAAATCAGAGACGCACGTGTTATAGGCTGTGCAGTCACAACACACCCTGTTCCTCAGCCTGAGAGCTTCGTTTGATATGCTAACGGGCTTTTTATATGGCCTCTGTAGTCTCGCAAATTTACTTCCTCGTGACATTCACTACTGTTATCCCCACTTTAATCTGACTGCCTAGCTTCATCTTGCTGACTTATCCAGTCTCATCTAAACGCTCTTTTGCTTTTTGACCCCTCCCCAAACACTCCTGCATCATCCTCAATCTTTCATTCCTTACTGATCCGTGTTCTGCTCGATTCTCGTCGTATTTCGCCACTTATGATATAAGTGTATATGCGATATTTAAATAACAATTACATGCATAAGGATACAATAGTTCGGGCATCGCCGCAATTGATTGACTGCATTCCAGATGCATTCCTTGCTTCTGTCTGTGTGGCTGTCTCTGTTCGTTTCCATTCTTCTCCTGAGTCTGCCACAGGTACGGCGACACGCACCCAAGGAATTGTCCTGCGTTTCGACAACAATACAAGGCATACAGTTCCTTTACCTGAACATGAGCGGAAAATTATCAACCTTTTTACAACTTACCAACCGGACAACCTTGATA
>CALYDF020007802.1:0-12183 GCA_944474145.2 Dicrocoelium dendriticum | reverse complement strand
AGTGCTATCGTGCCACTGCGAGCAATCTGGAGAATCGATCCGTATGCCATTTCGTTTAGTATACGCATGTGCTTGTTAAGCAGTGTGAGATAATCAGAAGCAACACAGTACTTCGTATGAAGGGGGTAAAGCTAGGATTTGCTCGCAAATAGAAATTTTAAAGCCTTTACTGTTACAAAGTTCTCGTACTGTGTTGTTTCAGTTGGCCGTACACTCATGTGAATAGTGTAGCTCCGTACTGCTGATCTAGTCGCCGAATGGCATACTAAGCTCAAGTTCGCTGGGTAGTTTAAACCATCAGCGGATCTGTAGCCATTGTTCCAAAGAGGAGGGTTCCTAGTGTGGCGGTGACACGACATTAGTCAGTGTTAGTTTGTCTCCATACCTGTGGGCCACTTCGGTAATCAGTTACCGCTTCAGGATCCATGCACCTGTCGTTATGTCAAGGTGCTTAGATGCATGTCAATTCTGCGTTTCAACACGATATTTACACTTCACTTCCAACTGATTGATCAGTTTGAAATCCCAAGTGACCCTACGGCCCTGATATGATCTGCCAACTACCAGTGCATAAGCATTGTAAGCATAGGGTTTGGAGCAATTTTTGTCCTTCATCAATGCCTCCAGAATTACCCACTTTTCATTGACAACATGTTTCTGAGTAGTTGCCAAGTCGATAACAACATGTGTCACGGCGTGCACACATGGCTGCTTCTAAGACTAGCTGCAACAGTGGTCCATAGCAGAATTAGTGGGCGCGATTGCCTTTGTATATGCTTGCAAACATATTGTAGGAACACCCGTGGGTGAGACAACAGTGCTTGTCTGTTCCAAGTACTCACCTGAATTACCAGTAAAATTCGTGCGTCGCCACTAATTAGCAGCCTTGTGTCTTTTCTAGCAGGACGACGTGGCATGTATAAATCCGGTAGTCATTGTAGCCCCTTTAGGTGTTTCTTTGTTGAGTAATGCCGATTTCATGAAGATAGCATTCCAGTCCATGGTCGTTATTGGGAGATTCCATCTGTACTGACTGTGCTTCTAATGGTTATATTAGGAGAGTCACTTGTCACAGCGTCTCAACACGTATAGGCAACCATATGGAAGTAAAGTCTAATTCTCCTATGAATACATAGGTTCCTATAACTTTTAACTAATATCATGCATGGAGACACCGAAGCGCTAACTGATTAACGAAATCGTCCTTGGGTGTGGAGACAAACGAACACACACTAACGTCGTGTCAACGCCATACTTGGAATCCTCTTAGTTTGTGTTTGGCCATCAACTGTGATAGAAGTAAGCAAACATAGAACTTCCGTTGTTCAGCTTCAGGTTGGCCTACCAACTTCAATGGGAACAATGTCCCCATGCTCGTCGCAATAACAATCGGACAAAATTGTCTAACCACGCAGCAGCCATTGCTGATGCAGGTATGCAGTGTCCAAGCCACGGCGCATGTCTGACCAACCGCAAGTGCAGGTCTGCCTCACTCCATCAGATCTCAGGGACTGCAGAATATCAGTTAGAAGGTTGCTTTTCTATGCCACCATAGTTAGGCCGCTGAATAAGTCACCACCAGGTAGCCACTAGCGATCACTAAGTATATACTGCTTCATGTGCTGGTTAGTATATCTGTCCGCATTGGTTACGGCGTAAGCTTCAGATCATGTGCTTGCTAGGATCTCCGCCCTAGACAGACATCACGATTTGCCCAATGAACGATTTTCGTTTGAAGACCAATCTTCAGTGTTTCCTTCACATGGGCATCAAGACAGTACAGATGGTGGTGCTCGACCACTTTCATTCGACTGTCCGTCGCTTATGCTCGGAGCTTCCAACCGGTGTTCTATTCGCTAACGTCCTATGACTAATGAGGGTGTGAACGACGCCAAAACAGCGTTCTTAGCCTCGCTAACTTGAAAGCGCTGCACACGATTTCGAAAATGTGTCACGTTAAAAGCTTGGTACAATACGTTAATATGCCTGTAAAATGGTGTAGTATCTAGATGCAAAAGTGAGGGCGTAAAAAACGGAACATCGAAATCTGATAACATGAGCTGAAGCTACATAAAGCGACAATTAGTTCTGTTCAGAATGTAAATATAGGTCAATGTATGCTCGGTTGAATGCAGGTCATCTACGTGTTTAAGGTGTAAACAAACTTAATTTACTTGCACGGAACACAACATACATTGCGAGCCAGATAATATTGATCGATTGGGACGGAGAAAGGAGTTGGTAAATGGAGTTTGGAAAAGAGTACAGAAAATCACAACCAAAAGGCTGGGAGCGGTAGGAAGGCCGCAAAGTTAGGATATTTGGGAATCTTCTACAGCTAGGATTGTTATTGGTGGCGTGTTACAGTGAAGCATGCGGGATTTGGAGATCTCTAGTTGTATTGACTCTACCGAAGATGTTCGAATACAGAGATCTTCTGTTGATTCATGGGGTTCAGTGATAGAAATTGCGGTGATGGATGGAAATGTTGGGGTTACGCTGTCCTAAGAAAAGGATTTTGAGAGCTTTCCATGACCGGGAATGTCAGCGGGGTATAAACTAGTTGTCCCATCAACAAGCATATGGATTGCACACGATATTTGTCATATCCACTAGTGATTGCGTCACCACGCGTAAGAACAATGTGATAACGTAGCGATAACACTTCACGCTGATTGACAGATCATGTCAGTAAACAACCGTTGTAACGGTGCTTTCCCTCTACTCTCTGCCACGCGAACCCCTCCGTGGGCAAATCAGAACAGTGAGCCTGCTAGACCAAAGTATTTTAGGAACAGAATACCGTTAAGTTTGTAGGTAGCATGCATTGATTCCGGCAGTCTGTCACAAGTGAATTGCATCTCCTCTCTGCACAGGTTCGAACTTGGTATGGGTCTTGACGGTTTGACGATAGGTAGGATGACGTCCGCATCATAACAACCATACGATGATGTCCCTTTAATTTAATCAGCTTCCGGCGTGAAACAGCCGTGTTACTGTTCGTTGGGTAGCAAGTCGTGCCATCCACACAGGTTTCTCGAAATCGTGCGACGTCCTTAGGCTGGGGCCTGCTAGTGTGTAGCGCCCAAAAAGATAACTCTTATCTTTCGTGCACAATTTATTTTTGACCGATTGTACATTATTCTTTCTTGTTTTAATCGTCCTTACAACCGGCTCGATACTCGACAGCCTTGTATATTCCCGAACTCACCTGTTCGCTCTCTTCTCACTTCATCCGTCCACTTCTTATTGTAGCCCATCGAATACAGTCCACTGTGTCCGACTCCGATTGCCTTCTGATATCCGCGCTTAATTTCGCACACCGTCTCGGACTAGTATCAACTAGTTATACAAGTGCACGATGGTAGTCATCGATCTCGCCTCTATGAAAACATCGCATCCCGGGGCCTCATGCTTAATCCATTTGATAACAATAGAAGGGACAACAAATACAGATTTAGACAGTGTATGGACTACAGGAGGCGAGACTGGAAATGTTTTAGATAATCTTGAGACCCATGTTGCAGTACTGCACAAATATCCATAGACACCTGCGTAGAACGGATCAAATATCTTTAGGAAACATTCTTGGCTGGTCCACCACTCTGTACTATGAAGACCGCTGTCGCCGCCTTAAACTAGCCTCTCTATGGCTGCGCCACCTGAGAAATAATCTAGTTCTCTTTTACAGTGTTATACATTGCCGGGTGTACACTACCGGCATAGAGGTTACTTTGCAAAAGTACTCAATCTATCTCACACGAAACAGGGGTTGCTCACTACGCGTAAGAGAGGGGAACCAAAATATCCGCACCAACTTCTTCCTGATAAGGTATGGAACAAGCCACCATTGAAAGTGCGTTCTAGTAAGAACCTAACCAAAGTTAAAATAAACTTGGGAGCTTTACTCAACATGCAGAACATAAGGAAAACATTCGGTCTTCAAGTGTCTTCAGATGAGTTAATTGCATCAAGTCCAAATAGTATATGACCTATACTGCGGATTCCCTACCTTCCAGCATATCATAATTTTACGCTCGAAAATGCCACTTTCGAAGTCCAGTTTGTAGGTGGAGAAACAAAAGTTTAGCTCTTACCTTATTTCTCCTTCGTATATTGTAAATATTCTACTGTTCTATGGTATCCGGTAATTTGAATCATCTAGTGCGTATTGAAAGGAGAATTCAAATCATTAATAACGCTACCTGTTATCCTAACTTTTGCAATATTTTATCACACACAATCATATGGCATCTTATAAGGTCGCGAGACATACTACTTGGCGACTTATTTCGTTGATAGTTCCACCTAATCTAGCTATTTCATCATATTCCCCCGTTATTCTGTTGTTCACGAGTGGGCCGATCTCCTGAGGTGATGGTGTGAAGCTTCTAAGCGGCATATATACCCACGCCAAAACACCCACTGGTGAATATAACAAGTGTGCGAACATTAAAACACAGTCCAATCTGAACTGCGGCACTCACTTAATAACATATGACGCCAACCGGTGATCAAGTTTCTCATGCATGCACAAACTATGAATGACGAAAGGCTGACTGGCTTGAGTAACTAGCGAACCAAACAAACAATTGCCCAGATGGTGAATAAAATCGCTAGTGGCTAGTGTGCTTTTAAACCACACCGATACATGATCAGATGGGGCGTGGAGGTACGGGTAAACTCTGAAGGGACTTGTTGGGCCGAGCCTGGGATACTAGTCGGTAAGCAATGACACGTAAAACGTGCCAAATATGACAGTATAGAAATCGGAGGCGACTGAACCCAACGTGTATTGTGCAAGCTACAAGGGTAGGAAGCGAATCAGACAGAGCGAGAAACGTGTAGCGAATTATTCACCAAAACGTTTTGTGTTAACGGACGTGCAGTCAGTAAAACAAGTGGACGTTTCGGAGGTTAAAACAACCGTAAATTCCAATGTTACAAAATACTGAAAGAGCTTGTTTTCCGGTAAACTACAGACTGCCCTGCATGGAAGCAGGTCCTGGTGAGACGGTTCCACTTCACTTGTCTTTCCTTACCCTACTTCATTCTGAAATGATTCTGTCGTGCTCCTGGTTTCTAATTACTTCATCTCTACCATTCTATTATATTGCCGATATTTCCCATTAACTTACTCCTTAGACCATGGCCTCGCCTTTAGTTATGGTGCAATAACGCTAAATATCTACAATAAAAATCGGATAACTTGTCCACTTTAGTAATCACCCTATCTTTGGCGGGGCCTTCAAATGCGGCTTTTGCTGTTCCTGTTGTATTATTTTACACTACAGACTGCGGATTCCCCATTTTATTTTTAACCATGAGGCAATTTGTGTTTTTGCTCAAGTCTCAATTCAATATTGTCCTACTCTGTCAACCACTTGAGAACACTACATGTTACTGCCTTAAATCCGTGCCTTATCTAATACGGCCATATAATCAGGAACACTTGCAAACGTATTACGAATAAATGTGCTGAAAAAAGTACAAGCATCGTGCTGGCTGGCTATCTGTCTTCAGTCGTTGTTCTGTCGACAAAGCGCAAGTCCCACTGATACTTCCCAGTAATGTTCGCTCGAGTCTTGGTAAAATCAGTGATCTCAGTGACATTATGCAGCGAAAGGAGTGTGTTTATACAGGAGTCATTCTGTTACAATAAAGCTGGTTGCATGCTGATGTGTAAAATGGGATAATTCAACTCGATGGTTATTTTCCCGTTAGGTCTGACCACCCAAGGAAGCTTCAGTTTCGTGTTGGTGGTATTATAAGTTGCAACGCAACAATCGTAATATTTACGTACTCAACGATTTCTCTAAGCTGCTATTTAGTTGAGTGCAAACCGAAGTTCGTAAGTGACTTTTGATCAGTCAGCATTGGGAAGGTGTACATTGCTCCTGACGCATCTGCATCGGAGTTAAAACTTTCTGAATACCAACTTTCTTCAACGCTGCTGCTCAAATTAGATTGATCTATCTGTATTGTTGCTGTTGACTCCAGTAGAAAGGATACACCATTCTTGAAGACATTCGTCTTGGTAGACCTGGTGACTGCTTCGACGGGACAAGATGTCTAGTTGGACGCTGTGTTCATAAGCAATCGACAGTTGTTTGTCATACAAAAGCCGGCTCCATTTGAGCAGCTCAGACCATTGTATGTTAACATTGTGTCCAGTTATATACAGAATGCCTAATTTTTTAACGCAGACCGGACGTTCTTACAAGATTATCAAACGTGGAAATTGCTCCATGGGAAATATCATGAGGCTCCAGACGACGTTTACTTTAACTGATTTTTCGGTCTTCAACAACGAGGACCTGTCACTCAAATGTGACCATCCTACGGACTAAATCAAATATTGCTTTGACACCTGTTGTCCTGTTGAAACGATCTATCCAAGAGAATAGATATTTCATCACCACTACTAAAGCGACTTTAAAAGGTGCAAGAATAGGCCCACAAGTGCAAAGATGCTACCCTAGTCAAAAGCATAACCACAGCAATGAAATCCGAGATAAAAAGACTAAAAAATCATACGTCGAAGCAGTTCTAGGCCAACATAACTGTCGCGATCTATGGGGGCTTTGAGGCAGCTCTGTGGTAAGAGGTGTTCCAGCCAGATAAGTGTTGGGGATAAACTGAATACGGAGTTTGGTTCCGCCTCACTAAGCTCATCTTCCTTGTCCTCCTTCATTAGTTCAAGTCTACCTGCGCCAATTGGGAGAAGCAACTTTTGCAAGGAACTCAAAAGATTGAAGGCAAACCAATATCGTGTTCCGGATGCTCTCTCAGCATTAGCTTTGAAGGAGTCTGCTGATTCTCTCACACAGCCTCTAACAGATCTCTTAAACAGATGCCTCACTGCGGTCGTGATCCCGGACATTTGGAGAACGACCAGTATCACTCCAGTACCAAAATCTGGAGCTCCATGGTACCGCCTAATTGCACGTACATCTGTGCTCCTAAAAGTTTTTGAAAGACTGTTAATTCCGCGGATTTTTCAGCCGCTCCTAAAGACGATATTTACCAAATTACGTATGGACCCAGCGCTCCAGATTGGATGCAGTGAAATATCTTGTTCATTCCATAGTCTCTGCATTAGATTAAAACTGTAAATCTGTACGGCTTCTCTTCCTGGAATATTCGAATGCCTTTGGAAGCCTGGATATTTCAAGGTTGCTAAATCTGCTATCCGAAAGTGGAATTCACCCTGGTGTGTGTAGTTTTCTTAAGTGACTATTTTACAGCTCGTACTCACTTCACAAATTTGAATGGTGAGAAATCTTCTGTCCTCCGTGATAACTGTGGCGTTTTACAGGGAGCGATCGTATCACCCTTTCTATTTTCCTTGTAGGTTGAACATCACCCTGTACAAACCACGTTTATAGGTTGCAAATATTCTGTTGATGTTATGCTGAGATGTATTTCCCCACTAACCAGGATTCTTCATCAATTCAACGTGGGTTGGAAAATCTGGTGGAATGATCTTCATCCAATTATCTTGCGCTTAATGCTTCTAAATACAGCGCTGTAATATTTTCTTTTCTACGTGGCTACAAGTTCCAGCCCCTCATCGCTTTCTCTTCCAAAGTTACTGGGAATGATATTCCCATACCCAGCTCTTCCACGGTCAATTACCTCGGCGTTTTTCTTATTCAACAACCTATCTTGGTCCGCGCACTTCTGTAAAAGTTTTCAAAAAGGCAGAACACTTTCTTTTTATGCACTCACACTTAAGGTGCTTTCAGTACCTCGTAGTTTAACATTCAGGTTTGTGACCTCTTGTAGTATTCCCTATTGGCTATACTTCTGTGCTGTCATTTTCCCTGAAGTGATTCAGAAAGACTACATTTTATTGGTGCGATCTATAAACCACATCACTAGATGCAGTGGTTTGTCTATAGATGCTTTAGTCGAGTGGATCAATTCCAGACATCTTGTTGCATGAAATGCTTTTTCTGCTAACATACTATCTGATCGCTTTTATCCACTTTAAAATGAACTTTCCAAAATGCTCACTTTCTCTTCTACTTGTGCGAAATTCAGACCTTTATTCACTTGCGCATCATCGTACCGTAATACAGGTTTGCCTGATCTCTCACGTTTGCATTTTGACACAGTAAAAGTCTGAAAAGCGCGATAAGAAGACGAAAACTGGTTGATGCATGCATTTCGTATTGTCTCCAGGGGACAATACGAAATGCATGCATCTACCAGTTTTCGTCTTCTTACCGTGCTTTTCAAATTTCTGAAGGGAACTATCTGCTTTAAACAGTAAAAGTCACCAACATGCTGCACGAACGCATATATGAGTAAAACGTCTGCATTTTCCTCACTTTTCTACCCAAGCATGTAGATTGATATTATCATCCGGTTGTCCGTAGTGGTGGCGTAAATGTTGCAAATGAACCCAGTAGAGTTCATAAAACCTAATTAGAATTGCTTTTCAGTGAATATGTCCTGATTTTGCAGTGAATAAGCTGCTATTTCTTTGTCTAATTCTGTATTTCCCCTTTACAACGTTACCTTTTCCGTAAATAGTCACTCACGCCATAAATACCCTCCTACAACTAAAGGCTGTGAGGAATGCAACTGAGTTCACATAGTACCTCAACCATCTGGCAGCCAAAAACACAACTTGATTAGTTCAACCTCATTTAGCCTAAGTAATGCCTAGACACTACGCTATGCCTTAACACCCTACGATGTGAATAGTGCCTAAATTATTCTGCTAAAGCAATATGAACATGGTGATCTACTGGAGTTACCTTGACACATTCTTTTCCTTATTCTCGTAACTCTCCAACTTAATACTCACAAGTAGCACCAACTGTCTTACTTCAGTCTGTTAGGTGACCTTGTGTGTTACTCATCTGGTTGCAATTTGTGAAGCTAGCTACTGCATCGTTTTCATATTCCACCCCCATCAAGCCGCCGCTAGCAAGCACCATCAAGCTGCACCGAAAACAAGCAAATGAGAATGCCCGCGAACTGGTAGCATACGGCGACAAAAGTGCTAAATGCAAATATTTGCAAAAACATCTATATTGTAACTCTTTTAAAACCCAAACAATGGACAGCCACGTATGCCTGAGCATGTTGCAATGTAACTATAATCCGTCCCTTCATCGGTTCGATTTCTCGTTACCACGAGAGAATATACCTTGTTATGCTTATTAATATTAATACCAATATTAGTGCAGATGGACGTAAATACCCATCAAAATCTGCAACAAGCATTCACGGAATTGGCAACTATGAAGGAAGTATGCCAGACCAATAGATGCAATACCGGGATTCCGCAGCGCTGCGCTAATTGTTTGTTCCTTGACCTATTCATCTATTGAGTTACTGCAGAAGCTACGATGGTTTGCGCGCATCTACGTGAGTTTGGTGTTCAGCAGAAATGCCATTTTCTACTTGGCATGACGGCAATGTGCTATGTTGCCTGTGAAGTTGATACGGCGCCGCCAAATCATGAGCGTTATGGGGTGCACTGACAAACTTGTTGTTTTCCTAGCATGGGCTAGTGGGAGTAATGCTGTTCCATTTCACACTTGTGACTTGTTTGTCGAGTTACACGGCAATGCTACATAGACATGCATTTATATCTTCATGGAAATAATCCACTGCTATTCCCATGCAGCAGGTATGTCACCTTGTATCCAAAGAATGCCATCTCAGCGTTGGTGCGAATACTTCCCAGTCATTTCTGCGAAATGGTCAGTTGGACGTAAGGCAACATTAAGCATTACGCACTTTGTTAGTTGACATGATGCTTGAAGGCATAACGTTTTGATCAATCACTAGCTACCTAACCCTAATATTAACTATGCAGTATGTTTAGTGCATCACGCTTGTCATTGCGCGTAGCTAAAGAGCAGCAATAAGTGGTAGAAGCCAAGGAAAAATAGGAAAAATCCGGTATTGTGAAATGCAGATGCAACTTTTGAACAGTAGTGGAACGCAAATGGGCACTGAAATCGCGTACAGCAGTTGCACGGCAAAGTCTCCTGAGTCAGTTTCACGTATTGGGAACGAACACGTAAGCAGTAGCACTCAGACAATCCACACTCAGAGCGTCACATGTTGCCGGCGTACACCGCTGATGATCGTGTCGTTTGTCGTAGCTTAGCTGCCGTAAGCATCTGTCCGGGATTCCATACTAATATTAACGTACTCGCGGCGACCTCGCAATGAGCTTGTGCGTCTGATTACCAAGTCCAAGGCAATGTAATCATTCATTAAGGTCTACAACATACTCAGTCTCTAAAGTTGCCCCATACCATCACATAAAATGAATATATCAGGCAAATTCCTTTCTAGGAATGTAGACAAATATAAGAGGGTAACTTGCTATTTCTCTTGCAAGAGCATGGCATCACTTGTGCGTGTATGTTCCGTGCGAAATAATGTCACAGCTTTTCACTTGATGAGAAATATGCTCATTATTATTTATTGTTATTATTTATAGTACGCTTGTTGTTAGTATTAGTATTCATGTGGTATATTATTCTACCAGAGACAACACTAATCTGGAGCCTAAATGTGCCACTGGTGCTGTGCACCTTGGACTGATAACATATTCAGCGCTCGATACGTCCCGGATTGTTCGGAGAAGCGCTGGAAATTTGGCACAGGGACACCGACTACCGGCAGGTTTAGCGTACGAACCAATGGTAAATCTTTCCGACCAAAGCTCTGTTGAAGGGGTGCTGAGGGAGAACGTTCAAACTACCCATCCTAAGTTGACCAGCTACAGTCAGGCGTACAATCGGTGAAGTCTAGCACTGACACTCTCATCACCGTCTGCCTTCCGTTAACACCAATATGTCAACCTACTCGAGAGCATGGTTGTCCTCCATGGACACATACATCTAGCTCTGTACGTACATCCAGGGAGTCCCATTGGCTAATGTCCCACGACAATGAGGGCGTCACTGATGTTGTGTGCACGTAACCCCTCAGTAAGAGAAAGACTTGCTGCCCGCATGAACTTGAATGCACAACACGTTATTTTTCTTTCTGTAACACGCTAACTTATTATCATTATGCTTGGAGTTGCCCGTAGATCGGTATAGTTTTAGAGCGTCCGCTGTACCAAGCCACAGGGTGTTTATAGGATGGCTAAAGCGCTGGGATTGTCAGGTCACACGAATGGGATGCGGTGTAGGTAAGCTTCAAAGGGTATGCATTTAGCCTGTTTGAAATGTTCACCAACTGAGCCACAAATCACCATACAAAAAGGATGCAATGGGCAGGCATGCATAATCGGTGAGGACAAATGGTCAATATACAGACATGATCGATGAGGAGTGCAGGTCACCAAACGACCCTAATCTGTGCAGAGCATAGTGTTGACAATCGTAAAATAAATTAGACAAAGGTGTAGTGACAAGCTGAGATCGTGAGAATGCGGTGTATTAACGAGTTTAGGGAACGTAGTACGGAACGCGTTGGAGATTGTGTTTACCACGAAATGGAGAGGTATGGTCGAAATGTTTGACGGATGAAGAGGAAATGGAGTGGAATTGTGACCGCCACGTCCAAATATTCTCAACAATTGGTTTGTCATATTTCGTGGAGTTCTGGAGCTGAGTAGCTTGTACTATATTTATGGGTTTGTTTTTGACGGTTATCAAAATAAACAATGGGTTAAAGTAGTCTTTGTCGTCAGACAATTTGCCCCGCAAAATGATGGCGGTAGATTCGGGGACATTTGAGCACAATATTTACGGTATTATTGTTAACTTCCTTTTCATTAAGCTGCATGGTTGGGTGATCGTTGGTCCTGACGTTCTGCCAAGTGATGATGATGATGATGATGACCTAGGATTCCGCTTGCCGGTTACACTTAAATTGAATAAAACGTTTCAGCAGAACAAGCAACATCTTGCTTACCCTGTTGCGAATATCGAACAGAATGATCGGTGAACGTTCTGACCACTGAATATTCGTTTGTGTGGTGGTAAGTGCTACCTTGGGTTGGTGAAGAAAATGCGTGATTAGACCATTAGCAGCTGGATGATATGCTGTCGTACACAAGGGATAAGAACAGAGCATGTCGGTAAGGTCGCCAAACAGGGCAAAACTAAATTGAGGTCCTCTATCCGTAGCGATAGCGGCGGCAATGCTAAACACAGGTATCCATGTTTGGATGAAATTCGGGGCAGCGATCTCAGC
>CALYDF020007801.1:0-12208 GCA_944474145.2 Dicrocoelium dendriticum | reverse complement strand
TACCCGTAATAAACCATTGTCCATTGTCCATTCACATGCGTCCCGGTCTTATTCCTCCGGACTTGCACCGGTTATGCGGTATGTTGTTGGAATGATGGATGGTGTAGCGCAAGCCACCCATATTCCTTCTGTAGGTGCAGGCATCGTGCAGCTGTGCTATGGGGGCCGCAGTAACAGGCAAATCCAGACCGGGTGTATCCCACCATATGCCTGTCTAACGCTGGTTTTCGAAAAACTGTTTGCATCACTTTTAGTTGTACTAACGTACGAAAATTAGCAGCTGTCACTATATAATGTTAGCTGAAAGATTTGTACAATTGTAATCACCGCATTCGCCGCTTGTTTTACTATGTTTATTAATGAGGCGCTTGCACTTCACTTTATTCAACTCATTGTGTGAAGTTTGGGCACTTAAGTCCTAGATCACAGAAATGCCAATTTGTGATTGATCCCATTTGCAGGGAAGAAGAATCGCAACTCCTGGAACTGATGAGGATGGTAGAAGTGACCAATGAAAGTGGTAACTTATCACTGTGAAGCAGAAGTCCATTGGCTGCAGCCGGGTGATATTATGAACTAGCATTAACAATAAGCATTTAGTTCTTCTCCTTATTGTGTATACTTTACTGTGTAGATACTATGTTTCCATCTCATGAAGTCAAATAGTGCCTGGCTTTCGCTCTAAGATTAATGAGGCATTGGGTGTACCGACTGTTTCTCAAGTAACAGTAACAATTTTGGGAATATTATGTAGATTTTTACCTTTTCGCCACCTACAAGTAAAAGTTGGCGTATAAGCTATCGTCCAAGGTCTGATTCGATATTTTGATAGATTTCCCAGGTAAGACGTAAAGAAACCTTATGGATTTGGGAGCATACCCGGCCATGGTCCGAAACTACAACCATGTCTATCACAAGTCATTCCTTTCATGTTGGCGGGTAACCGTTATCACACCAAAATGTGTATCAGTCAATGTTCACGCTTAACTTCTTTTCACACAGGAGGTCAAGTAAACAAAAACATAGCTAAATTAATGACATGCAGTGAGCAGGATGGAAATTAATTTTCACCGATGGCTTTACCATTGCTTACACCGTGGTTCACCTACTGCTTTTCAGCTCTTGTTCTGATCATCGTGGTTATCATTATCACGCGGTACATCCCATCATGCTTGCAGAAACTGCAGCTCCGCTATGTACGATATTACTTACAGGTACCTGGAGTTGGTTCAGACAGTTAAAAAGTTATAATTTTTGTGGACAGCAGCTAACACTGTAGAAGGGATTTTGGTTTTTCATTACACAATTTGTCGAAAATCCACATGGCTCTAATATGTAGCAATCCTGCATTCCCAGAAATCATCGTTCAGTTTGTTTATATTTATTTAGAGGGTAGATGTGAAGTGCTGAATAGTTGGTGAGATGCGACAACTGAGTATTGTTACCACTGGGTCGTGTCTCCATTCCTATGCGTGACGTTATCTAGATTTCTCATGTGGGTGCTAGCAAACGTATATGATCACCACACAATTGTTCTGTTCATAAAAATTGTGAAAAGCAATACTGTTGGAATGGAGACCTTAGAGTAACCAGTATGTATTGCTTAACAATCATTAAACTTGGAAAGTATCGATACTGGAAAAATGATTTCTCTCTACATTCTGAAGTGTGCATTCCTTACGTTCCGTTTTCGAGGAAAAGGATGATACTGATACTGATTAGAAGCAGCGAGTACAGCATACTCTGTGTAGCTGCATCAATTGTTGCTCTTGGGCATCAACGTATTAATTATCGTTCCGCTCTTTATATTTTGCCTCTGCAAAGTGTTTGTCTAGAAGCTTCTCAAACTCAGCCACTAAATTCGCCTCTATTACTGGCTGCGGCAAGTTGTTCCACGTATTCACCACTCTACGTTCGAAACAGAGTTGGTAAGCGACCCGCTTTAACTGCGGTACGCTAAGTTTGTACCGGTGTCCTCGCGTGCTGCTTGGTGTGCGCAGATGAAGCAGTTGTCTCTACATGGGGTAATCACTCAGATGTAATATCCGGTGCGTCATGATTAGGTCAACCCTCAGCCGACGATATGCTAGGGTGTACAGCCCTAGTTTCTTACATCGGTCTTCATATGGCATACCTCGTAAGTTGGGAATCAGCCTAGTGGCTACATGTTGCACCCGCTCAAGCTTTCCTACCTCGCCCAGCGTGATGGGACAATATGCGGGAGAGCCGTACTCTAGCGTTGATCGTATTATCGAGACGAAGAGACGAGTGGCAATCGCTTCGGACAAAATGCTGAAACTGCGCCTGAGCGCCCAAAGCATCCGAAGGCTGTTTTGGTACAGCCTATTCATGTTGGCAATGGACTTTAGGTCGCAGCGTGAGAACCCACCCAGGTCGCGCACGAAAGACGCTGGATGCAGCTGTTGATCAGCCACTGTGTACGTTCGGCTGTGCTCGCATTTACCCAACCTCATAAATTGCGACTTAGCAGGGTTGATCGGAAGGTTAACCTCTGCAGACCATGTTGAGAGGCTGTTGAGATCCTGCTGAAGTAAATCACAATCATTGAGGATGATGGAGAGAAAACATAAAGTGTTGATTCTACTGTGTACCAAATAATGGATAGTCGATTAAATTGTAATTGAGTTTGTCGCCCAGCCTTATCCAGTAATACCTTTCGGGGAGAGAATGAGGTTAGTAATGCTGGAACACAACATCTAAGAAAGATGTTAGTGTGTACATGGATTTGATTAAATGTTGGTCCGACCAATTGAAAGTTGCTTCAGAGAAGTATCATGAAATGAAATAATACCAACCAGCTCATCCTGGATTGTTATTATCTTACCATGTTTCTCCAAACCGTGGCCGCAAGGTTTATCTGCGTTTGGTATGTTTATAACTTTCTCAAATAATTGATGTATTTATTGGTTACACATCACATTCAATCTATATGACAAAGCGTAATTAGCACACCACGGGCTCCACATCACGTAATCCACACGCAGACGTCAAAAGAGTGTTTGATCTCAGTCTATGGGCATCCTGCGCACCCAAAGGCAATACAACCATGGGTGATTGTGTAATTTAATACCCACTCACAAAACGGACATACTTACTGAGCATCGAGAAGCATCGCACACAGTTGGACGGCCGGAAAGCTGACGCGTACGTATTCGTCATGTGCTCAGGACTTTCCGCTGCCGTTGAGCGCAGCCGCACCGGATTCGACTTGAGCTCACAGCCATGATACAAGCACACGGGAAAGGTCTCACTCACTTATATATCATTATTATCTGTGAATTATTCTCAATTAGATTGGTGCCCAATGTTCTGTTTTGGTAACTAGTCTTTATTTGATTGGCACTAATATCGACTCAGGAAATTGTTTTTGGATGCATTTGTCCTCAACAACACTGCTGTAACACGTTGATCTAATGGTGAACGCGCCGTGGACTTTTAGCCGGTTGCCGTTGCTACATTACGGTCTCAAGTACTCGGACTCGCAGAAACGAATCCAAACGAAAACAGGCAACGCGATGTCGTTCAGCTACATCCTGTGCAGAATCCTTCTGCAATTTTTTCCTGCCATTGAAGCAGGATTCATTCTTTACAATCAAAGGACAAATGTTTGGGCCTAGAAAAAATGAACTGAAACGATAGGGGCTATGGTGCTGAATGTTATGTGTGTGTGTGTGTGTGTGTTTCAAAAACGTATTCAGGCACCATCGATAGCGTTTTCGAAAGCTTTATCTAGGGGCTGTGATGTCCGAATACATTAATCACGTTTTGGACAGTTGACTGCTTACTAATCGCAAGCTTAAAATTTCCAAGTGTATATCATTTTCTGATATCACCTGAAGATTTTCCAAATCTTTGAGCAGTGGGCTAGAAATAAACCTCTGATCCTCGTAGTAAAGTTTGGAATCATGACATTTTTCTCTTTGTTACGGAATGAATATCTGCTGTTTAAAGATATGTGAACATCGTTATCAAAACTTCGAGTTTTACGGTTTATGCTTCTGTAAAGTAAACATAAGTTCAACTTCATTCTCCGAAGCCAAACTGGGTCAAATCAAAATTTATCACATTGCACTCTGCATGTCAACTTTGAGGAATATCCATATAGGTTTTTCGTAAAGAGTCTCTGGACCCTCTTAAGAGTATGCTGGTCAGGTTTCCGCAGAGTAGACTGGACCACTGAACAGTATTCCATACATGTCAAACCTCTTTGCGTAGACGCTCTTTGTGAGCATTCAGTTTGCGATAATTTGTGAGTGCGAACCTGTCGACTTTAAACGCAAGCAAGTAGCGGATTCGTAACTACGTTGATTTAGCTCAGTTTCCGCTCTCCGTGCAGATGAAGGAAAGCATTCGCAGCTTCTGCATGGATTTACTAAGAAACAAGCTTGATCGCCCCACTAACATCAGTTTTGCGTCGCAGTTGAAGTCACTTATAGTTCTTTCTAATCTCAAGCAGTACCATGTAGTAACAGATTCGTCCTTCCTTGGATCGTTAGTCAGTGGTACCCGGAGCTGCAGTCCGAAAACACAAATTAAAGTTTAAGTACTTACCGGATAGGTCAAAAGGTCTAACACGGATCGATAGCAGCCTTGATTACTCTTTGTAAGGAACGTTTTCGTAGTAGTGAAGGCGCCAGTTGGTTTTGGGTATATCCATGAGTTTGGAATCCAGTTCCGATGATTTCAAACTGACCGGTAGATACAAGAACGAAACCGGTCTTGGAGTGAAGCGATGGCAGCCGAAGTAGGTTAAAGTGTTCAGTTCGAACAAAACACCAAAGATCAGAGGGACTTGGGAGCAATCCGTGGTCAAAATTATGATTTCGTGTCTCAGTACATTTACGCAGTGGGTACTGCAAAATCAGGACATTGGTCTTGTAACTCATCGGCCCAACGATCCATGGTTACCACCAAAGCTATGTAACTTGTGGAATCCAACCATTGGAGGGAACAAACTCTGCATTTTATCTACGTTGGATATGCTGATCACTGATACCCTCAGATGGATCGGTATCTCCGCACATCACTATACCACATTTGGGTTACAGTTTAAAAACTTGTGACGTCACTTCTATTGATGTCTTCAGTCGGTCTAAAAGTGAAATGCGTCACCGGATGGACTACAGAGTTTCATTTCGATGTAGTATTAACATTTAAACACATATATTAATCAACTCTCGGTTAAATACCACTCACTTTAAATTTAAATCAACCATTGTAGAAGCTGTATACATTGTTTCAATGTTAACGATGGTCACCACTTTTGGTATCGTGCTTACTTCAAATCGTAATCTATCCCACACATCAGTCCTATTTTCTGGCTTCATTGCATCTGATCCACTTGCCACCTGCTTTGTATCTGACTTGGTAACCATCCTACTATCCATCTTCAAGTCAAGCGGAACTCAGCTGAAAGGAATTCAAGGAAGGCACATCATACGGCAGAAGATCCTTGAATCAGTTTACTTATAACAGTGGGAGTATTTGTATGACCATTTTAAACTGATATTAATCCTCATCTGGAACCCTATGTTTCGGCTTAATTCACATACTTTACCTATTTGGGTGTCGCTTTTTGGATGGTACATGAGTTACGTAACCTACGGTATATAAAATTGTCGAGCCGAATGTGTGAAATTACTGAGTTAAAGAAGATGCAATTGTGAATGCATTCCACTTTTCGTATACCTATTCGTCCTCGATTGTTGCTTTAGTTATTAGGAACCTCTATCTGACCTGAGTTTGGCCTAGCGCAATGCGGTTACGTATGGTAACGGTTTCTTGGAGCGCGCTATACGAAGCTATGGATGTCACAAGGTGCGGAGTTGAAAAATAGAAGCCCTAAGCGTTTGGTTAACATCACACCTTGATTTCAAACTCTATCTTCGCTTTGTTATTCATGTCAGGCACCAACATTTAAATGTGGTGCACAGTTTTTCCTTTTATCTCTTATTTCCAATTAAGGGCGAAGAGAGGGCTGCTAGTGCTATGTACCATGGCTTTGCTTGTATGAACACGCTGAGGAAAAAGTGTTTCTTCTGACTAGCAGAGCCATTTGACTACTAAAATTTCACCCTACTTGGTCGACGCATGCAATCCAGACAATTTAACGGATTCAACACCTGCTGTCCCTAATGAAAATGCATATCCGTGCTTCATGGGTTATTGTTGGCGGCATCCGGTTTCGGAATTGCCTGTCAGGGGAGCCTGCATACGACAGTCACAGGACACCTGCGCCTACAGAGGGACCACGAGTGGCTTGCGCTGCACCACCCACAGCTCCATCCACACACCACATATCCAGTGTAAACCGGAAAGAATAAGACCGGGAGGCATGTGGATGGGAGCCACGTTTCATCAACGGAGCCGGCCCACACTCCTTCACAGGCAAACACAAGCACGCTGTATTTGGGGAATCAAGCGCACACAAGGCGGTGGCTGGACCGTAGTCCGCTCCACACTGAGTGCATGGAACCACTCTTCGAGCCTAGCACGACCACAAGGACCGTGCACCCCGTCCCCTCCAGCAACGACCAACTGTCTCCTGGAGCCAGTATGGACGAGGTATGGGTAATAGACAGGTAGGCACCTTGTCAACATGCACATTAAGTGCAGTCACACCGGGGATATCAAGAACAGCCAATCACTTGAAATAAGATTATCAACTAAAATATCCGTTAATGCATACGGCTATGCCGACATAACCTCGCTAAATTAGCATGCGAAATAAGTTGGTTAGCAACACACCGGCGCTAAGTACAAATTGTCAACAACTTACAAAAAATGCTACAAATTGTCCGACTCCAGATCCATTTTCAGGATAGCGCAGCAGCAGCAGCAGCTCTCTCTGTCTATATAGGGAACCAAGCGTACCAGACGTACACAAAGTGGTGGCTACCTCGTAGATGATGGAGAGAAAACATAAAGTGTTGATTCTACTGTGTACCAACTACTGAATGGTCGGTTAAAGTGTTACTGAGCTTGTCGCCTAACCATATCAATTAACTCCTTTCGAGGATAGAATGAGGTTTGGAATGCCAGAACACAGCATCTAAGAAAGATAGTGTATACATAGATTTGATTAAATTTAGGTCCGGCAACTTGAGATGTGTTTCAATCTCAAGAAAGGAAATAATACCAACCAGCTAATCCCGGTATTGTTATTATCTTACCACGTTTCTCCAAGCAGTGGCCGCAAGGTTTATCTGCGTTAGGTCTGTTTACAACTTTACTTCCTAGGATAAACTCACCATAAAATTATCATACATCCGCTATTCATTCCCACATGCATGTTTTTCCGTCACTCTGCCATGTAGCTATCCGGCTGTCGTTGGCTTATACCACCCTCTTTCAATATCAACAGCCAGCAGTACGATCATACATATTTGTGTTGTCATGCCTTTGTTACACGACCACATGTTGCAACTGCTACATTGAGTACGGATACGAACCTGTGATAAATGACGTTTTCTGGTTTATTCTACTAGACTAGGCATTGTGTTGCGCTTAAACTGATGCTAAGGATGGGTACGAAACATGTCTGTAAGAGAATCCCTTCTGGATTAGCCCGGGTGACATACGTCGTACATAAAATTGTTACCGCCTCTCTTAGTGCATCAGTTCCTCCGTTTAAATTTTGTGTTCGCATCATTATGTGTATCTATCTAAATTAAAAGAGAGCAACTAGGACTCTACGCCTGTTATTTGCTGTCACAGATTACTTGAGTGGCAGGACGAATAGTTGGCTGTAACATCCTAGTTTTATGTGGTCGAGTCGGCCCACCAGCAACACAGTAACCCCCATCAATAGTAACATCAAATGAAACATATTTTTACCACCGTGTCCAAGTGCGCTGGACGAGTAGCAGGGCATGACCTCATGGACTCATAGCTTTCAGACGTTAATTTGCTTGTTAAACTGAGCAGTTTGAAAGGTAATTCTACAGTAAGACAATTGTATAGGTACAAATTCGTCACATCTAGACACCCAGACGGCCATCACAGACCTGGTGAAGCACCGAAATGGTGTTTCATTTTTTCGTAAATCGTCAGAAGTGCGCATTTCATTGGACTATGGTAGGGCTTGAACTCGCAACTCGACTGCTGTCAGTCCGTGTATGAGACCGCTGAGCTACGGGTGACAGCATTGACCATGGTGAATAACTTACTAGATGTGATATGGGGCCGCTAACTCTCCACCGACTTGCACATTACTGCCGTGAAGAGGACAGGGTAGTCCCCTCACCAGCCCTACCAAGGTCCCATGGAATGTGCACTGATGACGGTTTCGGAAAGGTTGCAATGCGCGTCCAGTGCTTCTCCGGGCATGTGATGGCTGTCTGTCTAAATGTGACGAATTTCTACCTACACCATTCAACTCCTACTACTACACCACTGTAGTTAGACAATTACGCAAGAGCAACACCTCGGCATAAGCTACATTCCTAATAAGCAGATGGCATCAAAGTGGTCTAGATAAGTAAACCCTGACATTATTCTGCAAAATGATGACGGAATGCATATGCCAATATGAGTTTCTTAAATAACAGACTAGCGTGGTTAGGGGTCCTACACAGAAAATGGAATAGTGGTGTCTTGATCATAATTAGAGTATGGTGGCAACCACTGAAACTGTCGGGAGACGGAAAGCAATGATTACCCGCATTACTTGATTCACGAATACGGGAGTAAGTCGAAGCAGGAACAAGCGAAAGCAGTGAGACTAGAAAGAGCAACGTAGTCCTGATGGAACGAGCTTAGATCGGGTCACGAGCGGCGAACCTGAATCGATAACGGAGGAGGCATGCATCGGTTTCGCCATAAACCAGGCGCATACACCAGTATTGCAGACTCCAGAGCTAATCCTAAGCAAACTGGTGTAGCCATGACTAAGCAAATCACGAGCTATCGAGAGGATCCTGACCGACCAGAATGGGACGGACAGAAGCAGAGATATGAGGTAAGACATACCATGTCTCGAGAGCGGACTCTGGGTAGGATAGTGGGTTCTAGGAAGGAAATATAACACATATCTGTTCGCCTGCGTGCATGGTTTGATGGACTGTTTCGAGTCAATAATGATTGTATTTCATTGCCACGCCGTTCTACTTCAATACAAGTCGACAGTGAAGCCCCACTATAGATAGACCGAGTTATCGAGTACAACAGGAAGCAATCCGTCTGCAAAGTGTTGGTGCAGTAATTTTTCGAAGACTTCATCAATGTATAATGCGGCCATTTTTTATTTAGGATGGCAAAGTTAGGGCCCGCAAGTTTCATTATATCGATATCCTCAGGAATGGTGTACACCGAACATTTGAACGCCCATGTCATAGCGTACCTGGATTGTTGTCTCACAAGACAATTCATCTTAACTGAAAATTGTGATAAGTTAATTGTATACTGTAGCCATGTAAACTGAGTACATATTGTCGAGTTATTGGCTTACATGAATAGTTTCTTGTGAGTGATATTTCTAACGACAGCACAAATTCAGAAGATGGTAAAGCTGATATACAACCTGAAACCGTCCCGGTAAACATAAATTAACCGAAGTTAAATTACTTTGGGAGTGGTATTTTATTTAACCCATGTTTAGTCGGACATAATCGCCTTGTTAAACAACAAACCATCTTTTCTATCTTGGAAACTAGCAAGCTAGTTATTGCTCACAGCGATTGTTTACCTCAATATGGTAGGAAGGTTAGTAAATGGGCTCATCATGAGGCGTCAAAAACAGCTAAAGAACATCTGTCTATTTAAGCGCTCAGTTGATAAAACAAATGCAATAAATAGTTGGGAGGTAAAAATACGAATTTAACTTTTGTATTCTTATACTAAAATGATGTCACACAGACATCGCTAGGGTTTCCTTGAAGCTCAGTCCATATTATGTCACGATATTTATGATAACTACAGACACATTGTGAGTTCAATCGATTCCGTTTACTGGTGTACCTTGACCAAATGTTGCCAGCGTTGCTTAGCAACGCTCCCAAATGCCACAACGATAAGATCAACAGGTATCGAAGAGCGTAAGTGTTTAGAACACATATTTTATTTATAATGGAATAAATACAATGTGTTACCACATGTTTACCAGTTTGGATGCTGTGTGTTCGATTGGTTCCAGAGGTTGCGCTTTAAGAAAGTATGCAGATTTCACATAATGCTATGTTTACAGTACAGTTGGGGCACACTTTCGAAACATCAGGTAAAAGTATGCACTACAAGTATCGGCGTCATGGTAGAAGAAAAACGCAACGTTGAGATGGGCTGCACGGAAAATAGTCAAGAATACTGTGCAATGCAAGTGTCTAGAAATAGCGGGACAATAGGGACACGGATAGCTGACCAACGGCAGTTGGTCATTTGTTTCTCTTTAGCAGAAACTGCAGAACATGCTTACATGTGCGTATTGATATCATAGTAAATGTTTGAGGTATCACCCTGCCACCTTTAGTGGCAGATGGTTAGGGCTTACAGCATTCGGCACAACAACAAACAATGTGGTGGTTGCACGACTTTTTCTCCTGACTTGTTCATTTACGGTTATTAAGGGGGAAAACAATAGACAAGGAGCAATGCATCGAGAAGCCTATCGCAAAGAGAGGCGTATATAACCAGCTGGATGAAACCATGGATCAAGCATGGGAGTTAATCATTACGTTTTTAGCAAATATCATTCTAGCCTCAAAGAAAACCGTGTCCTTAGAAAGTTTTTACGGATAGTCCGTCTGATCAATTTCACACGGAATGTAAAAATCAATGAAGACTGACAAAAAACTTATCATCTTTGTTTACCATAGATGACGTGGTAGTAAACCACATCCTAGAAAAAACAATTAGGCAATTGAAAATTAATCTGATGGACAAAAGACGTACTTAGCTTCAGCGTGATCATAGCAAGTCTGAGGACGTACTCAGCAGAGGCATCTGTTAGGTGAACGTGATTCATACTGGAAGAAAATTTATATTCTAGCAAGCAATTTGCCAATACAGAAATACAGTCGGGGTATTTCTAGGCTACTCCCCAGATCACACCGGGTTGCGTAAGGTAACCGAAAATTACTAGTCATCATAAAGTACTCATTCCAATTGCGTATGCAAGCATTAGCTCATAAAACCTACTTTGATGCTCATGCAATTGTATGTCGTCAATACACCGTTCGAACTTCGGAAGCAGTGGAACAGTTTGTTTGATAGCTAAGACCTGGAGAGTTACTTCCTCAATGTTCGACCGTGCATATCTGCAGTACAATCTGGATCGGATGTACGAATGGACAGAAATGAACTAACTCCCTCTGGACCCTTCAAAGTACAAACTACTGACGCTGCATAGCAGCTTCAACGAGAAATCTATCCAGGCTGCACGATCTACAATAGGTGACTGATGAAAGGGATTTACGTGTCATCGCTAAACAAATCCTGGACAGTTCGCTCCATTGTTCGATGACAGCACATATGTGGGAGTTGAACTAAAAGCTTTTGGAACGAGCTCTTTGTGCTTTGAGCGACATCTACTACCCCTGCTGAATAACCCGCATCTTGGCCCCCACGTTAAGTAAGGGATTCAGGGCTAATGTCCATGGTTAAAACGAGGCATTTGTATCTTGGTACGATCCCAACGAATAGCCACTTGGGCAACAATTGGACTAGCCCGTCCCAAGTATAAAATTGTAACGTGGCTTCGGCTAATCGGTATGCTTTTAGAATATCGCCAGCCTCGCAGGAAGCTCATCCTCACATACCGGAACTAACAGAAAACAATGATCCATGTAAATTATTGATGACCCTAGCCCCTTACAAAGCTGCCGAGGCCACCGCCGGAAATTAATAACGCAGCACTCTCGTTTGGATTGTGGAAAGTGTTTTGCCTTCGTAGAATCCGTTCACACTGGAATACATTGTGAGCATATGTGCTTAACGCAATAAATAGCACGACATTCGAAAGACTATTGGACATTCATCTAAATGATAAACACTGGACAACAATGTGATTACGTACAAGGTCTAAACTGCTGATAATGCGCGTTCCACGCCGGAACATCTCGAGTTAAATTGTCTTGTGTATTGCCATCATGCGTGTAAAGTCCAAAAGGAACTTCAATGTATCCCCCAAACCGGATTGCTTACATGAGGACACGGTATCTCATTTCCCTGATTACCTTGCACATTTACACTGCGT
>CALYDF020007800.1:0-12204 GCA_944474145.2 Dicrocoelium dendriticum | reverse complement strand
CCACTGCAAGTCTATTGATCGCTGAATCCGACAGTCTGCGCGTTACGACCCCCATCTGCCCCTACGCCTGACCTTGGTGCGGTCGAACAACTCTCAGTTCGTGTGCGTGTTCTGACCTATTCGTGCGTCACCCCTAGCGCAAAATACACTCACCAAGGCTTTGTTGTAAACAAGAGGACAACTAGCATTCCTATGGTTCAGCGTCGCCTATGTTGTGCAGACAACTGCATTAAAGTCCTTAAGATCAGTATCACCTGTTCCAGCTGCATTAAATCGTACTGCCCGCAATGTGCAGGCAAATCTGTCCAAGAAGTGAGACAGACAAACCAAGTTGCTGACACAATTTGGTTTTGCCCATCATGTCAAGTGATTCCAGTTGTCAACTGTTTATCATTGCTAATGAAAAAATGCGATAGGATGACTGAAATAATCGCACAATTTGTAAATACTAAGGTCGCTCCCTCGGAGGTAAATATGGCCACGATAATACCTCACCCGGTCAAAGTTAGTTCTGCGTCTAAACCGAAGAAAAGAGCTAGACGATCCAACCGCACTGCAGCCTCTGTGACTCTAAACCCACTGGGTCACCTCACTCCCATCAGTGGGCAAGCCTCAAACATGCCTGCGTCCACTTCTCCAACCATAGACGCTTCACTTGGAGATTCAGCCATGACACCGATAGCTCACAGCCGAAGGAAATCCGGTGCAGATAACAAACAGGTAACGTACGCATCGATTGCATCCACAAACACACCGGGAGCGACACAAACAAGTTCATCTTCAGTACCGAGCACGCGTGGCCCAAAGCAGCTTTCACCGTCAAGTCCAGTGGTGCCCTCTAAACAACCTGAATTGCCGGCAAAAAGTATAAAGCCAACACTTGCTAGACAAAACCACGCTGCGCTAACTCTCGTGTGCACCAATGTTCCCGAATCCAAATCTGGCACAATAAAAGGCAAGTTGCAAGACGACCACAACCAGTGGAGTTCCATCTGCGAGGCGATTGTTATTCGGGTTGAGCCTGCAATGCTGAAATGCGTAGCGCATCACCCGACCTCAGTGCACTTTGTGAACCTCGAATTCTTCGAGTAACGCTAAACTCAGCAGATGAGACAGAGGCTGTCTGCTCTCAGCAGCTCATCTTCGCAACTCACCGAGCGCAGTGCGCATGTTACGTGATCTACCTTGGAAAGATCGCCCAAAAGAAGCAGTTGACCAACGCGGCATTGCTAATAGAAATAGCAAGAAAACAATATTTGTTCATGGTGTTCCCGAGCTCCTGCATGCTTTTGATCACGATGCACATACATATGACCGAGAACAGTGGTGCTACATCCGCGAAGCACTCTGTGTTAACAATGTTATTGCCAAATCCCCAACAAGAGTTCCGTTGTCACCTAACTACAAGGTTTTCGGTCTAAGGCTAATAAAGGTAATACTACACGCTGAGGGAATGACGCAAGTTCTGTTGGATAGATGGTTAAAGTTTCGAGCTAGGTTGCCAACAGAAATACGGCTAAAGGCAGCAGGCGAACGACCAAAAGTCGGAAGAAATTCGATGGAACTTGCAAACTCTGCAAATTCTTTATCTGCCCATTCCTGCGGTGAGATCGACACAACAGCGCCCACGGCACACAGGACCGAGCACAGCACGAGTGAACCATCAGTTCAGGAACGCTCAATAATGTCATGTAACACGACTGAAATACACAAACCAAAAAACGATTAATTGCCGGCCACCTAACGGCCGGCTTAAAAGCGAACACAAACTTGACGTCCACCAATGAACTCCTAACCACAAAAGCCCTATCTTGCATGTACACAAACGCTCAAGGCCTTCGAAGCAAGTTGGCCGAACTTAGAGAACTCCATGCCTCACAACCACGAGACCTCGTCATGATTACAGAGACATGGTTAAACCCTGAGATAACCGACTGTGAGATCAAGTTACCCGGTATGTCGCTGCTTCGGACCGATAGAACCGGAATGGGTGGCGGTGTGATTCTTTACTATAATACAAGCCTCCGATGTGAAGTTATCGATCACCCGGAAATCCGAGCTCCCGATTCGCTTTGGTGCCGCCTTTGGTTGCGAAACAAGGACACATGTCTACTAGCCGTGGTTTATCGCCCGCCAAACTCAACGTCGGAAATGGACTCCAAACTGTACCACGTTTTTCAGTTTGCTTTGAACAAGTCCTACACCCACATTCTATCGCGGGAGACTTTAACGTGCACGACATAGAAACGCCGGCAACTGACGGTACGCAGTTTAAAGCCTGTTTGCAAGAACTTATTGCTAGCCACCCCTCTTTACAACCACGTAACCTCTCCCACCAGATTTCGAACTTCTAACAAGCGTCGATACTGGATCTTGTGCTAACTAACGAAGAACTCATGGTTGGCGGGATAGTTACAAGCACACCACTGGGTCGTAGTGATCATGTCACTCTACTCTTTGATTATATATGCTATGCCGAGTACCCGGAAAAGGAGGAGGATAAAGTGCACACTGTCACGCACTACAATGTGTTGTCCAAGCTTGTTAAGGATACATCTTGGACTTTCTTAATCGAATGCCCCCCAGATCTGGCCTGGGATATGTTTACAAGGACTTTGAGCACACTGGTAGCGCAAGCATCGGAACAGAAGTCCTTCCAACCCAAAAGCATGAGTAAGTCATTTCTGAGGAGCAGAACACGTAAATGTATGTCCCGGAGGGATTTGGCATGGCGAAATCACCAGGGTTGCCCGAATGCCGAAACCTGGACTGCATACGTGGCACATCGCAACTTCTATGTGCAAATGATCCGCCAAGACAAGGTCACGCATCAGCAGAAGTTAATGAAGCGATTCTGCACTAACCACAAACTCCTGTACAGGCACATTAACGGCCTTCGAAAGGTAAAGCGAGGGGTTCCGGCGCTAGTCACGGCTGATGGATACACGCGGTCAGCAATGGAAGCAGCTGATCTCCTACGGCTTATTACTCCCAAACGTTCCAACAAGTGTCGAGCCCGAACATTCACCTCATTTCTAATACTCCACCACCCGGTTTAGAAAACATCACCTTCACTACGGAGGCTGTGTTGAAGAAGTTCTTACCCTTGCGTATCCACAGTTCTCCCGGAGCTGATAACATCCGACCAAAGGCTCTACAGGCAGTAGCTAGTGATCTAGCAGAACCACTGGCTGTTTTCTATCAGCGATGTCTAGAGGAAAACCTTATTCCACCAGTATGGAAGCAAGGGGTCATCACTCCTATCCATAAAGGAGGTAGCCGCACTGATCCTGCGAACTACCGTCCAATAACACTACTTCTCGTACTATCCAAAGTGATGGAATCAATCGTCGCAGACGCGCTGATGCAATACTTGGAAAGCCACAATTTAATAGCCCCAGAGCAACATGGCTTTCGTCAAAAGCATTCGTGTAATACTAACCTATTAATTGCACGTAATAGCTGGACTGAAGCTGTTGATGAGGGAGTTGGAGTCGATGTCATCTACCTGGACTTTTCAAAAGCGTTTGATCGTTTAGACCATCGAGTTCTCCTTCAGAAGCTTCGGAACTACGGCATTGGCGATCCAATCCTGAGTTGGATTAGCAATTTTCTACAAGAACGATGGCTAGTGGTGAGAGTCCGAGAATCATTTTCTCATGCAATCGACGTGACGTGTGGAGTACCACAAGACTCGGTTCTTGGACCTCGTCTATTCTTGGTGTTCATTAACGATTTGGCGAGATCAATTACTTCCGATTTCTTATTTTTCGCTGATGATATCAAGATATGGGGAAGGATCAGAGGACCGGACGACCATGAACGGCTCCAGCACGATCTTAACACAGTGTCGAACTGGTCAGTTCAAAACGCTCTACCGTTCAACGTAGACAAATGTCGCGTAGTACAATTACGTCATAGACATAACTACACCTACATACTTGGGACAAACGAATTGCAGAATAGCTCTCAGGAACGTGATCTTGGTGTGATCGTACAGAGCGACCTCAACTGTTCAAAACAGGCTGAGGTAGCTGCCAAAAGAGGCAACCAGCACGTCGGCATGCTGCGAAGGGCATTCGGGAGATTTGACCCATCAATCTTCCCAATGATGCTCAATTCCTACGTGCGCCCGCAAGTTGAGTACGCAATCCAAGCTTGGCAACCTTGGTTGAAACGCGACCTAGAAGCGATAGAGGCACCACAACGGAGAGCAACAAAGAACGTGAAGGGCCTGCGGTGTCACTCTTACCACCGAAGGCTGAAGTTGCTGGGAATTTTCAGCGGACGTTATCGAAGGCTGCGCGGCGATCTCATATTAGCGTATCAGATATTGAGTGACCCCAACCACGTATGCCGCCATTTGCTGAAACTTAGCCACAACACGCAGCTCAGGGGTAACTGCTTAAAGTTGAAGGAACAATACAGCCGTCTAGAGTGTCGACGGAATTACTTTTCCCTTCGGGTTTGCAAACCATGGAACGCACTCCCAGACTCAGTTGGATCCTTTCCTACTCTGGATGTTTTCAAAAAACGATTAGATGTTGCTCTCAGCTCCCAACATTTTGTTACCTAAGCTCCTCTGTTGTGGATTACGCCAGGCATGTTTTCAACAGGACTAATGTATCAAATGGACCTAAGTGAGCGACCATATTTCATTTTCTCACTCCTTACCTCAACTATCACTGCGCCCCAGTGTCTTTCTGAATGTTTACGCGCGATATTTATTTTTCATTTTACACTGATGTTAATTATCAAAGTATTCATCTCGGCAGACGTTCGATAGATGACCCAGACATGTTTTAATTGCATCATATTCATATTCACCGCTACCATCCTACGGGACATGTCAAGCACTTGCTTTTATCCCGTAATAAATCATTGTTCATTGTTCATTGTTCACTCACAGCTCCAACCACACACCCCATATCCAGTGGAAACCCGAAGGAATAAGACCGGGAGGCATGTGGATGGGAACCACGTTTCATCAACGGAGCCGGCCTACACTCCTTCACATGCAAACACAAGCACGCTGTATTTGGGAATCAAGCGCACACAATGCGGTGGCTGGACCGCGGTCCGCTCTACACTAAGTGCGTGGAACCACTCGTCGTGCCTAGCACGGCCACAAGGATCGTGCAACCCGTCCCATCCAGCAACGACAAACTGTCTCCTTGAGCCAGTATGGACGAGGTAGTGCGTCACAGAGCGGTAGGCACGTTGTCAACATGCACATCAAGCGTAGCCAGACCGGGGATATCAAGCAGTATCCAATCACTTGAAATAACATTTCAAAAAGAGTACATCAGTTCAAATATACGGCTATGAAGATATAACCCCTAAATTAGTGTACGAAGTAAGTTGGTTATCAACGAATAAGCGACAAGTATAAAATGTCCACAAGTTGCTGAAAAAATGCTACAAACGCAATAAAGTTAACGAAGATAAGCGCAATTAGCGTAAGCAACATGGCCAGTTAATAGATTATTCAGGTAGGCAGAACGAACCAATTAAAGTGGAAGGAAATTTATCCAGCTTAAAAAGACCTAGTTTTAAACTAGGTGTAAGTTGGCGTAATTTGGTTTAGCCCAAATGCGGTGAAGAAGCCCGAAGAATGTAACATCTGCCTCTGTATGGGAATTACCACCATCAATGCACACATGGGATTATTCTGCTATAACCGATTACCATTCGGGATACACATAGCGCTTGCGATCTTTCAGAGAATTATCTACAACTTAGTGAAAGGCAAACTCGGAGTTTACGCTTACTTGGACGGCATTTCGGTTACTGGTCTTACCGACTACGAGTATATGACAGCACTTGCAACTGCCGCGAAACGCCTTCAGAAGAGCGGATTGAGATATAAGGAACCTAAATGTGACTTCTTTTGTGATACCCTTGAGTATCTGGGGTTTCGGTTGGACAAACGCGGGTTACATCACCATTTCGGGATTCTCCACCACCCCGAAATATTTACGATCTGCAATCATTTCTTGGGATGGTAACCCATTACAGTCATTTTTTATACAATTTGGCCAGTCTTTTCATACCATTGTATACTTTGCTTCGTAAGAATACCAAGTGTCTCTGGTCCAATGAATAACAAAAAGCTTACGATGCTGTCAGATTGGCTATCAGTAACACGAATTCGTTAGTGCGTTTTGACCCAAAGAAACCGAGCACTCTTCGTTGTGATGCTTCACCCACAGGATTCGGGGCAGTATTATCACACAAAATGGAAGAAATGATAAAGCAACCAATAGCTTCTGCGTCCAGAAGTTTGGCACCAGCGGAAAAGAACTATGCGCAGCTCCACAGGGAAGCTCTAGTGGTTATCTTTGGAGTCAAGAAATTTCACCTGTATTTGTGGGAAGAAAATTTGAAATCTTTATTGATTACAAGCCTCTGTTAACCATGATTGGTAAGAAGAAAGGCATAAACCAGTTGGCGTTACCGCGTATGCAAGGTTGGGCTCTAGTGCTCTTCGCTTACAATCCTGAAGTCATGAGGGCGGAACTCGGCAGGGGTCCGCTGGGAGGCGAAGCAGTGACGAGACCCAGAAGGTCGAAACGCCGATGTTTAATGCTTTTCCAGACAAGCCTAAGCCTGCTGATTGGGAGTGAGGATGATGAATTTTCTGAATTATATCAAAAACCTCACTACTACTCATCAGTAATTACAAGATCACCTATTTCTCTGGGTAAGCAAATAGAATCGCGGACGCTCTGAGTCGTTTATCGTTGAATCACCGACCAGCTTGTGTACTTAAAAATGTGCAGCTTGTCCATCTGCCGCAATAGCTGAGCGAAAATCCGGTGTAAAATGCAGATATCGGTCAGGAGACTGAATGGGATATATAAATGGCTAAAGTCAAGCGTCTAGTCCGGGGGTATCCAAGGGAACATTAAGTAAGGTAAAAATATGGCGGACCAAATTCAACCTGATATTAAGACAATAACCAAAAATGACATGTTTTATAATGTTTTATCACAACTTTTAAACGCGATTTGTGAGAATGTGATCTGAAGACTTTGCATTCTCTGATTTTTTTAAGATCCCTTTAGTTAAAGTACTAGAGTGGCTTTCTTAGTTGGTTAAATATAAAAAACTGCATCACGGATTTTTGCTCGTATCTTACGACCGCGGATATTGTAGCCGTAACGTCCTTAATTTTGGTAATCCATATGATCTTGTCTGTACGGAAAAAATGCAAGCTTGAATTTGTTATTCTATGGTGAGGCCGCGGGCCAGTTGAAATGTTAACGCGGGCCACAATTGGCCCGCAAACCAGACTTTGGGCATCCCTTATCTAGTCTTTCAAGGATAGCCTGACAGTTGTGAACCGCAACTAATGCCTTACTTTAGCAGACGCATAGAGCTTAATCTGCAAGATGGGTGTCCGCTATCGGGCTCTAGAGCGATCATATATCCACGGTGGCGACAGAATATCATACAAGAACTGCATGTAACGCACCCAGGAATCACGAGAATGAAGGCATTTGCGCGATCTTATGTGTGGTGACCTGATATTGACAGATATCAATGGTTGATTCGACAGTGCGACGTGTGTCAAAGCACTCAGAGGAGCGCCGCTCCAGTACCAATTAATACTTGGAAATGGCCCAGTAAACCTTGGGAACGCATACACGCAAACTGCTTTGGCCGTTGGATGGAAAAATGTTTCTCCTGTTGTCTGATGCTCATTTGAAATGGGTAGAAGTTTATCCACTTGCATATGCCACCTTCAAGATGACCACTTTTTGCACGCGGACGTATTACAATACCCTCGGTATACCACATACGCTGGTAACAGACAAGGGTTCCGTAATTACTAGTCCAGAATTGCAAGAGTTCCTCAAAAGCATCGGCATACATCAAGTGAAATCAGCCCCCCTACTATCTAATTTTAAACGGGCTGGCAGAAAGAGCCGTCCAGACGGTTAAGAACGGGTTACGGAAACAAGCGCCTGCTCTACTGCAAACAAAGTTGGATAAAATTTGTTGGTTACCACACTACGCCAAACGAAACAAGTGGGAAGAGCCCAGTCGAGTATATGTTCGGACGGAGATTGAAGACACGGTTGGATCATCTGTTCCCTGACCAAAAGCTAAGTGTCGAGGCTAAGCAAGACAAACCTAAGACAGAGTTCGAGCAGAAGGCTTCCGACCGAATATTCTGCGAGAATGAACCGGTCTACATCAAGTTGCCCGACGGAATTGTAGAGGGGCCGCTTCCAAGAATGCCTCGGGGGAGCTCTTCGAAGCTAGCTGAGAGCGGATCGAGAAGGACGGCTAGCGACGAGCCTGGGCTCGGAACTACGGAGCGGGGATAGGTGGACAGCGCAATAAATCAGACAGACACGCCGATAGCGCAGCCCACAGGACCGAGGCCGAGCCGATTGACACAGCCCAGAACAAGCAAGTCGAGAGCTCTCGAACGACTCCTGGCCGATCCAAATCGGGTACAGAGAAGTGGAGATCGAGGCGAAAACAGGAAGGCGAGTCTTCCAAGTCAGAGCTCCCGAGGCGAAAGGACTGGCTCGTCTCTAACATCCGTACCTGTGTTGCGTTGTGGGACGGAAATCTAGTCGATATTCGATGGCGCGCGTGAGACCTTGGGGTGCCCATTTTCGGTGTGCAATAAACGTCTACCCCCTCCCTGTCGTGTCGTTCTCGCTACAGAATGACCTGGCAGTCTGGAGAGTTGCGCGAAGTTGCGGGACAAAATACGGTGGCTTTGGCGGACGGCAGAGCAGTGACTCGGCACAGGGATCTCGTCCGCCATCGTTCCGTTTCAATTTCGCCAGATGACGCGTCCTAAAACAAGCATACTGAGTTGTCAAAGGCGAAGAACTCTCTAAACTCTGACAAACCGGAGGCTCAGCAATGTCGCCGTTCAACTCGGATATACCAACCCGTCTACCCATACCAAGCCAGCTGGAATGGTCCAAAAGAAAGCGAGAAAGATGATGACATCTTCACGGTCAATGTACTGAGTCTTTCCTATTCGTTAACCGTATCTGCTGGCATGCGTCAATAACCCGCTCACCCACTTATCGATTGGCCTAATTTAGAATCGATGCGTTGTTCAACATGCTGGTTAGAATACAGTTTTGCATTCCGTTTGCCTGATGTGGTTGCTTTGTGATACTTCGGCCAACGGCCAGCTACTAAGCGTCCGTTCCGCAATTGCCAGCAGTACGAGTCTCTAAGAATACCGTTTGGATTACGCAACTCCCCAGCTATATTCAGACAGTTATTGCTGATGGTCCTGGAGAACCTGCAAGGCGTAGTTTTTATGGTGATGACATCATCGACCACCTAGATAGAGCGCGTACATGGTGCCAGGCTTGCCGTAGTAATACAAAGACCAGAAGAGGCTGGTCCGAAATTCAGTTGCAAGAAGTCGCAGATTGCTCGGAAGTCGATTATGCGTCTGTTCCACTTTGCGGGCATTGGTAAGGTCCATCCGCTTCTGGGGAAACGCGAGACGACCAACAGCTTCGTGGTAAAAATCCCAAGTGTCAGCTCCGTTTGTTCCTGGGAGTGGTGGCTTATGACTCGAAGTCTGTGCTCCGTTTTGCAGAGAAGATCACCCTGTTGTTAAAGATGCTTCACAAAGACAGGGCTTCACATGGACAGCCGAAATGGATCAAGCCTTCAAGCAACGAAAAGCATGCAGAGCAGAAGCCCCAACATGCCGACGGCAACCAAATTCTGATGAGAGATTCAGTGCGGCAGTCGATGCAAGTACGGTGGCAATCGCTGCGGTATTGTCCCAACCAGTTGGTGTTGTGTACGAAAGGTCAAACGCACGAACCGTAGTAAAAAGGTCACTCTGCTAAACGAACTGCTGTAAACTGATAAATGTCTAACAGGGTGAGTACATTAAGTGTCGCAAAGAGAAGGATGGACCAATAGGGAAGCAGAGTATTAGACACCTTGTGTGTGTGTCTGGGGGTTGTGTGCACGTGTTTGTTTAGACTAGCTATCAAGAATGCTGCCAGAATACACAACATCATCTCTCCGCTTAGTCAAGTGATGCGTCGAAACCATATAGGTTCGGTCATCGTTGTTCTCGGCTCGTGCTGCGGAGCGGCGTGCTTTGCGTAGTTTCGGCAGTGAAGTTCGTGGCACATGCTCCGTTCGTCTGATACTTGTGAATAATCTCCGGGTGTTGGTTGTGCGGCTATCCTCCAGCCGGTAAATGCCTGGCCCACATGCACGCGTTATTCTTACCGGACCTGATAACGTGGGCTGTCCTTTTGATGCAGCGTTAAGCTTCACGCGCACGAATGTTCCGAGCTGGAGCGTCGTAGTAAGTTTCTGGTAAGTAGTCTGATATCGATTGCGACGAACTAACTCGTCGGAAGTATTGGTTGCAGGAATCGAAAGTGCAGCATTCAACTTTGTCCGAAGGGCACGCCCAAGCATGAGTTCAGCTGGCATTTTGTCTGTGGCTCGGTGGTGTGCGGATCGGTAAAAAAGATAATGCTTGCCGAACTGCAACTTCCAAACCTGTACCAGATAAGCGAATAGTTTGGATACTCCCTTTCAAGGATCGATTGAACTGCTCTACCATGCCGTTTGCCGCTGGATTATACGACGTTGTACGTGAGTGCCGGATAGCGTAAGGTTGAAGGAACGAAAGAAACTCGTGGCTTGTATATTGCGGCCCGTTGTCCGTCACTATCTCCTCTGGGAATCCGAAACGGGAAAACATGTATTTCAGCCATCGAATAATGCTGGTAGTAGCCACTTCTCCACACAAATCGACTTCCGGCCATTTACTATCGAAGCAGGTCGCCACCAAACAGGTCCTTTGATGCTGAGGCGCTGAGTTGAATGGACCCATGATGTCAAGAACTATCTTGGCCCACGGTCGCATAGGATAGTCAATAGGTTGTATAGGGGATGAAACCGGCCTTGAACTCTTGTCTGCCCTTTGATATGAAGCGCAGTCATGGACAAGTTTATCTATTTCGTGTGACATTCTGGGACACCAGAAGCATGCGTCAACATTGCATTTCGTACGAACGATACCAGGGTGGCTTTCGTGAGCACATAGCGTGATTTTTTGTATCAAGCTCCGAGGAGCCACAAATTTTTCGCCACGCATTAAGCATCCATCTACAAATAAAAGTTCGTGACGCAACACGTAGTACGGATGAAATTCGTATGTGATCTTGCTATTTTGTGGCCGACTGTTTGTCAGAAACCTCTGAACGCGGCAGAGTGCCACATCTTCCTGAATCGCCTACTGGAGTTCTTTCTTACTCAGGGCTGAGATTGGTTCATTACTCAGGGAAGACATCAGTAACCTCTCATGATCATCCGCATTATTTACATTTTTAGTGGCAGTCGAGAGAGCCCATCCACTACCTGGTTTTCGCGTCCGGGAAGGATTTTAATTAGAAAATCGTATGTTAACACTCGTGCATACCATCGATGCATCCGAAGTGGCATGATGCCATTTGTTCCCCGAGTAAGTAAGCTAGTTAGCGCTGCATGGTCTGTACGAAGAGTGAAGGGTCTTCCGAATAAGAACAAATTCCACTTCTCACAGGCCCAAACACAGGCAAGCGCTATTTATTTCCCGGCAGAGCACGAAAGATCAATCGCCGACAATTTTCTGGAAGCATATGTAATAACTCTTTCATGCTCCTTTTGAATTTGGGATAGTATAGCCCCCAACCTAATGCTTGTCGCATCAGTAAAGACAATCGTTGGGCAGGTTTTGTCGAAAATCGTCATGAATGGTGTGGAAGCAATGCGGCGTTTTACCTCGTCAAATGCCTTTTGTTGGGGGTGACCTAAACAAATACACTTTTCTCCTTTGTCAGTTCACGCAGTGGCAGTGTTGGGCGGAGCCTGGGATACTCATCGGTAAGCAATGACACGTAATACGTGTCAAATACGACAGTATAGAAGTCGGAGACGACTGAATCCAACGTATATGGTACAGGCTACAACAATAGGAAGCGAATCAGACAGAGCGAGAAACGTGCAGCGAGGTACTCACCAAAACGGTTTGTGTCAACGGACGTGCAGTCAGTAAAACAAGTGGATGTTTTGTAGGTTAAAACAACCGTAAAATCCAATGTTACAAAATACTGAAAGAGCTTGTTTTCCGGTACACTACAAGGGCCTCCCCCTAGAAGGCTGAAGAATGGAAGCCTTCGATGGAGCTGTGAGTGAGGG